>PYUH01000049.1:2719140-2764940 GCA_016808085.1 Suaeda aralocaspica
AAAAAAAAAAAAAAAAAAAAAAAAAAAACCCTGAATACAAGTACTCCTTACAACAAACTACTATCCATTTCAATTCCTACTCCGTTTAATTTTTTTGGAGTAACAAAGTTCAACAAAACAATTGTTTCTTCTCGCATCTACACACAAAAATAGTTTTTATCCCTACACAGTCAGGATTTGTGACTACGAGAAGTTCAGAAAAAACAGGACGTAGTACTCGCTTCTGTATTACTCTAGGGATAAATTATCAATACCATAACAAGTGGTAGTAGATGAAATCAAGGGGTATCTATTAAACAAATGAGTATATCTAAGATAATTGAATCACTTTAACGAAAAAACATAAAACATGAGATCGTGACTAACTAGAGGAAGTGCTGCAAGTGTTTACACCATCCTTGCAATCATTTGTGAGGTCATTGAAGGTCTCGAGCTGCTTCTTCCCCCTCAAGAACACTTCTGTATCAACTGATATCCTCATGTAACCATCAAACTCAACAGGAGCCCCATTATTGAGCTTTGTAGTCTCAGAGTTCCACTCGCTGTTTTCTGCCCAAAGATCATTGTACTCGTCTAGAAAATGGGTGGTGTACTTATCTTTCAAGGGGTCAAAGAATGACTTGTCTGGCTCATTTGTGGCAATATAAAGGTTTCTTCCTTCTTCAACCTTGTCTTTTAGTGTTGTAAGAAGAGAATCAGGTGAGGTATCCCGGTCAAGATTAGGCCACAATTCTTTGTTCATTGCTTGCTCACCTCTCACAACATGTACAGAATCATAATCCCAGTTCAACCTTGCTGCAATAGCAGAAACGATGTCCATCAACCTTCTCGACTTCCAAAGCAAGTGCCATGGTCTCTGGATGACAGATTCTGCTTCTCCTTCACAAACACGATACCAATAATTGTCTGGTTCAACAGTACCAAACTTTCTGATGATTAACGTATCCTGAACATCCTTGAGTTTCATAGGTGTAACCCTAAAATCTTCCACAAGATGAAGTCTCAGTCTATCGTTTCTCTGCCACTTATTCCAATCTGTCCAAAACTGGACTTGGTCCAATACTGAAGCTTCCTCTTTCAAATGCTCAAAATCAAAATAAAATCGGAAATCTTTACCTTCCTCATCTTGGCCCGTCTTGGTATACATAGACGATAGACATATGCTCAAGTCCATGACAAATGTACGATTCAAATACTGAGCTTCTCCAAGTGCACATAAGAAACTCCAAAGGAAGTGATTCATGCTCTTGCATCGATCCCCACCCCCAGAGTAGACCAGGTATTTCCCGTTTTTAAAAGCTCCTTCTGATTCAACAACAGGAAGACTATCATTAACCACTTCCCCAACAACCGGCAAAGAGGGCGCTTCACCTTGTTGAGCTTCCTTCTCAAAGACGGCTTGCTTCTTAGGCTTCTTCTTCCTCGCATTAACTCCACTATGGTACTCACCTATATCAGTCACACGCAAGGAACAATTCTCAGCCTTAGAGATCACAAACCTTCGATAATCCTTGTAAAGTGAAGCAGTCTTCCCTTCTTTAGGCCTAAACCTCCACGCCATATCACAACTATTATCCTCAGAACCACGGACCGGCTTTCCAAACCGGTAGAAATGAATGTCCTTAAACTTCTCAATAGCAGCCCTCATCATAGTATGGAAAACTTCAGGGTCCTTACAATCAATTGGCTTACCAACATCACCCTCACAATCAGTACCCGTACTAGCCGCAATCTCAGCATTATCAGCTACATCAGTAATGTTTATAAAAGTGTTGAAAGCAGTCTGATTCGCTGCCATGAAATCCTCCCCAGTCCTAATGACACTATTGTCGGACTCAAACGTGGCATTCGAGTTCGACGTGAGGAAGGTGGAGATCTTATCAGAAGGGTGGAAAAGCGGGTCCTCGGGCTCGTACGTGGCGGCAATAATGGTGAAAATCAACACCCCAACAACAAATATACTAAAACAAACATTTCCAATCATAGATAAAGCATGTTGGCCCAAGTTTTCGGGCCTCAAACCCCCAGCCCTCAAAAGGGGAGCACGTCCAATCATCTTTCCAAATACAGCTTCAACCTAAAACCCTAATTTTTCACTGACATACCAAAAAAAATGCAGAAAAAATCAAATACAATGCAAAAAAATAACTAAAAATGCAAAATTGGCAAAAAAAAAAAAAATATTATGAAAATGAGAACTTAAACATGAAAAATGACATGATAAAACACAACAACTAAATAAACCCAGAATTATATCAAATTATTAAGCATGAATCAGCAGAAATTTATGCTCAAAATGCCAAATTTAGCAAAAAAAAAAGAAGTAAAATTTATTCAAGTAAATTCCTCAATAAATTAGCAAAATCAACAATTTCAACCTTAAACTAATCGATTAAACAAATCATGAAAACAATTAAGATCTACCAATGCAAATTTTTTTAAAAAAAAAAAAAAAAAAAAAAAAAAAAAAAAAAAAAAAAAAAAAAAAAAAAAAAAAAAAAAAAAAAAAAAAAAAAAANACAATTAAATTACAAGATCTAAGAAAAAAAATTAAGAATTGGAAAACTATACAAAATAACAAATAACAAGAAATTAAATAAATCAAATTAATAAATCATTGAGTAAATTACCTCTTGCATATGAATTTCTGCCTAATTCGAGGGGAAAAATTGAAAATTTTGTGATTTTATGGAAAAAAAATATATGAGAGTTGAAGATTTTATTGTTTTGTGGAGTGAAGAAGTAAACAGAAGTGAGAAAAATTAGATGTGATGTGAGTGACTAATGTAATTATTTGATGAATTGATTAATAAATTAGTATGAGAGACACTTTAGATGATGACACGTGTTAGATTTTATTAGAATGGATGGTTGGATTTTTAGTTGAATAACGGTTGATGAATTTTATTGTAGAGCGGTCAAATTATAATTCATAAACCACCGACATCAATGTTGCGATCGGATAGTTTGCAAGCTGTATCATATTCATAACATCAAAAACAAACTACTTCACTTACATACGAGACTACGAAACATTTAAGTATCACACCTATTTTTCCCATTTTAATTAAAATGCAATAATTGTATTTTTTTTTTAAAGAAAAATATTATGTATAAAGTGTTTAAAATAAAAATTATTTTTCCATTCAAATAGGATGGTTTTCAGGAAACATGCTTTTACAACATGTATAGAAGATAGCTATCGTGCCATTACAAATCAGTTTAAGAGTTTTAGCTACAACGAACTCAATAGTGCAGTAGGAAAACTTAAGGAAGTTCTTGGAAGAGGAGGGTTTGGAGATGTTTGCAAGGGTGTTTAAGACGATGATAAAGTCGTTGTTGTATAGAAACTAGGAAATGTAGTACAAGGAGAAGAAGAATTTTGGGCAGAAGTGAACACAATTGGTAAATTCACCATATGAACCTGGCCTGGCTAGAATGTGGGGGTTTTGTTCTGAAAAGAAATACAGACTTTTGGTTTATGAGTACGTGGAAAATGGATCGTTGGATAAACACTTGTTTTTAGCCGAAACATGTCTTGGTTGGAAAGAGCGATTCAAAGTTGCACTAGGCACGGGTAAAGTTTAGCTTACCTTCACCATGAGTGCCTAGAATGGGTGATCCACTGTGATGTAAAACCTGAAAATATTTTTCTGGGTGTTGAGTTTGATATGTGCGGTTTTTATGGTGTTTTTCCCCCTGTTTTCGGGCCAATTTTATGCCCAGTGGTTGTTATTCTGGCTTGATTTTAGCTCATTTGGTGTTCTTTAGCTAATTTGAAGTGTTTCGCCAAGTTTGATTGATTTCCGGCAATTTTAGAGCTTTTTAGTTTGATTTTATCGTTTGCGGTTATTATGCTCGGTTTTGGTGTGTTTTGTTATTTCAGGAGCACAGAAACCGAGGCTCGGAACGAAGCCGGAAAGCTTGGACGGGATAAGAATGAAGATGCATGGAAGTGCGTGCCAAAAAGCTATGTAAACAAGTCTTGAAGAAATCATGAAGAAATAAGAAGAAAAGAAAATAAGCTTCTGAGGTATCTATGCGGCCGCACAAATATGACATGCGCCCGCATTTAATGAAGAAATCAGCTAAAAGGGGCTTCTGGGAGGTTGATGCGGGCGTATAAATCTCCTATGCGCCCGCATCAGCCGTTTTTCCGGGATTTTTATTCTTCTTTTATTTTCTTCGTACTTAGACTTTGTAAGCCCAACTTTGGGTACAATAGGCACGACTTTCTAGGGCAAACAACTTATGCTTTTCATAATTTAAAATCAGACTTTTAGATTTTATTTTAAGCACTTTTTCTCTCTCAAATTAATTTGGGGGAATTAGGGTTTTGTTCTTAACAATCAAATTTCAATTCAATTCAAGTTCTTCAATTTGTTCTTCAATTTGGTAATTATTTTGCTTTTATTCTTTTTACTTAGTTTAATTTATGCTTTTTAGTTTCTTTAGTCTAATTAATTTAGTTAATTGTTGATGTTAATTAGTTTAATTATTAATTACTTCATGAATTCAATTATGAATTTTATAATTATGTTGGCTTTAATTTTTTATGTTCATGAGTGAGTAGTCAAATTTCTAGAGTTAGGGAAACCTTGATTAATTAATGGACTAATTAAATTAGATTGTTTCAATTCCGCAATTAGTAGTCAAATTCCTATTATTGGGTTTTTCGTTTACCATTGAATTGTGCGCAGATTTAGTTGTAATTTTGGTAATTGTTGAATTTGATGCCGAGAGGTAAAATACCACAATAAGACCACTGAATAACAGGCGGAATTAGTCTAGGCATGAGCGAGAGCCGCTAGATGAGTTTCGAGGGAATCTAAATTCGAGAGAATTAGTGAGCCCTATTTTGATGATAATTGTGAGATTGAACGTCTTTCTTAGTGAATCCATCAGTTGTTCTTGGTGACCCGAATGACCCTAGGCTTCATTTATTGGTTTTAATCTTCGTCATTTCCCGTAATTGATTAGTAGTTAATTAGTAGTCATTTAGTTAATCAACATTTCTCGACCAAGGCCCTTTGTACGGTTTAAGCTTTTTAGAACTAATAGAGTTCAATTGCTTCCCTGAGGATTTGATCCTTACTTCCCTAGCTACATTAGCTAGTGTCGTTTGGTTTATTTTTTATAGGTGTGCGACAGCCTCATCAGAGTTTGAGCCAAATTTTTCTGATTTGGCCTAGAAAAGTTGTGTCAAAGAGACAAAAAGGGGGTCACGGCTCACTAGAGTTGACGAGGATCAGAGGCACAAAAGGCTACATGGCTCCTGAATGGGCAATCAACCTTCCCATTACTGCAAAGGTCGATGCCTATAGTTATGGAGTCGTTATCCTAGAGCTTGTGAAAGGAATTCAACTTTCAAGTTGGGTAAGGAATGAGGCTCATGTGAGTTCAGAGGAATTAGCGGAGCCGGTGAAACTTGTGAGACTAGTGAAAAGGAAAATGCAGAGCGGAGAAGAATCATGGCTCATGTATTTTCTGCTAAGAGAGGGGTATAATGTTATATTAGAGGAGCTTCAATTCTGTTTTTTAAAGTATGTCAGTTTGTGTTTCTTAATAATTACACTTACCTAGACGGGAAACCTGTTAACATTGGCATATCACTGCTCGATTTGCACGTATGAACTATTGTATTCGACTATACATTGATCAATGTGACTTGAATTGGCTTTGCACACAATATATTTTTTTGTATTAACTATAAACAACGCGTAACAGCATAAAACACACCATGGTTTAATGAATCATGAAGAGCTACTGTAATTATCAGGCATTTGAATAAGACAAATTTGAATAAGAGATCAAATCAATACAACATTTGTTATCAAAAACAAAAACAGGAAAATTGTTTTGTTTGCTTTGTACATATAGGATTAAGCTAAGTATAGTACTAGAATAGTAGAATTGGCAGAATTTCGAGTAATGTACATTCTTTCAACCGATCACCTCCGATAACTACACCTCTTAAAGTTGAAGTACAAACGCAATATGCCATGATCAAAGGTGCATTTGAAACCCTTTTTAGTAGAACGCTCCCAATCTTTACTCACAATCCGAAAGGCTATATCCTCATAAGGAGGGTCAGCGCGGAACCTCAAAATACAAGTCTCCTTGCTATCCCCATCCTTCTCAACAAATAGCTCCGGAATTTTACCTTTATCAATAAGATCAGGATAGAAAATATTGAACTTGTAACCTTGCACATATTTAGGTGGAGGGTTATCGTAATCATAATGTGTTCGATTATATTTGTTCCATTCATAACCACAATGAACGCGGTTATAATACTTAGGCTTCCTAGGACGATACTTATCATGCCATGAACAATGCACCTTCGAATCCAAATGTACTGCCTCAACATCCTCCACCATATTCATTTCCTTCATCACAGCCATTCGCGCCTTCTCCAACATTGCATTGTCTTCACTGGGATCAATTACTTCTCCCCTAGTGTCTTCAAAATCGCGGATCAACTTAGGATAAAACGAACCATCATCCTCATCAACCGCGATTTCCTCCTCCTTACTCCTTCCTCCGTTGTTCTCTTCTAACTTTTCGAAATCTAAGACAGGCAATTGGTGTTTATCAACACATCTCATTCACGCCATCCTCACTACATGAAAATCATCGAGTCGAGCTTTAGCTTTATAATAACCAAGCAACCTAAGCACAACCTCCCAATACTCGACCACCTTAGCTTCTCCTGAAGCCATATTTGCCTCAATTTGTACTTCCAACTTAACCAACTCATCATAACTCTTTTCCTCTAACAAACTCTTAACATCGTTTCGAACACTCGAATTCAAACCACCTTCAACACTTCCCTTACTCAACTCAAACTCACAAACCACCTTCAAAGCCTCCTAATACTCAACAATACCACCATCATCATCCTCGCTTTTCGCAACCGCCTTATTCAATCCAATGTGAAACTTAATACCATCATAAACCTCCTAGATTTCTTCAACACTCATACCATTAAAAACCTTGTAACTAACTTCATCAAACACATGAAAACAATCATCATTAACATCTTCGAAATACTTCAAACATAGAACATCAATTGCTTTCGCTCTTCCTCCACTTAACCAAATTTTAGCCCCAATTTTACATTGCTCAAGAACAAACTCATCTTCCTTCTTTGAAAACTCATCGATTTCTGCCCTAACTCTTTCTCTCTGCAATAACATCAACTCCTCTGTTTTTCACGCTTTTTCAGCCACTCGATTCTCCCGTAACTTCTTCAATCTTTCAATCTCAGCCGTCTGTTTCTTTTGCCTCTGTTTTTCTGCCTTTAAAGTGAGATCTTCCATTGTTAATCTTTCTTCTGCAACTTCGTTTTCGATCTTCTTCTTCCATATGAACGAATTGTAATTCTTTAGCTTTTTCGACGCTTTTTTGATTGGGTAATTTTGAATTTCTTCGTCGGAGATCTTTCTTTTGATTGCCATTGTTTGGAGAATTAGGGTTTGAGTAAGAGTTGGTCGAAAAATTCGAAATATGATGTTATGAATTTGAACACGGATTCCATACATACCGCCGCACAGAAATTCACAAAAGCGGCACATAAAGACAAAACACAAATCTGACGCCGTCAGATTCTTTCACGCAAACCTAAAAGTTCTTTTTTTTCTCTTTCCTCTCTTTTCCACTGATTCTCTCTCCTTTTTTTTTCTCTCTCCTTCTCTGAATCTCTCTCTTTCTGCCTTTTTTTCTTCTTCATTCATTCTGCAAGATTTTTTTTTCTCCATTAAAATTTCACGAAAAGTTCATCACAAAATCAATTTATGAGATTAAGATAATCTATTCATCAACAAATTAAAAAATTTACAAACACAGAAAACTAATTAAATTGTTCAGCTCTAGAAATTTTCAGATTCAATGTCTAATATATCAGACAATTTTCCTAATTCTAAACAATCGATAGAAGTTCAATCAACATTTAATCATGATCAAAACAGATCCAATGATGCTCAAAACGATGATCTTCAACAATCCCAACAATCAGTGGATGAAATTGAGGAATCTCTTATGCAACTGGATCTCACTCCTTCAGAAATCTGCAATGTTGAAGAAGAAATTCATAATAATGAAGAAAGACAAGGTATGTCACCAATTTATTGAATAAAAACCAGACAATAGAATTAGATTATAGTTTTCACTATGAATTCACATAAAATTTTATCAAATAATATTTTTTTCTTATACTAATCTACCTCCTAAAATAACATAGTAACCCTTGAATAACTGGTATAGTAACCCACATAGTAACCCTTAAATAACTGGTATAGTAACCCCTAAATAATATGAATGGTAATCCTTAAAGTTATATAAAATAAATCAAACAGTAAAGTTGTAACCTCTAAATAATATGAATGGTAACCCTTAAACAACTATTATAGTAACTCACATAACATAGTAACCCTTAAATAACTGGTATAGTAACCCCTAAATAATATGAATGGTAACCCTTAAAGTTATATAAAATAAATCAAACAGTAAAGTTGTAACCNAAAGTTATATAAAATAAATCAAACAGTAAAGTTATAACCCCTAAATAATATGAACTGTAAGCCTTAAACAACTATTATAGTAACCCTAAAAACAATGAAATAGTAACCTCTAAAATCATAACAAAGTAACACTAAAAACAAATTTTATATTTTATATTTTTTAAATTAACCTAGTAACCTCTAAAATCATAACAAAGTAACCCTAAAAACAATGCAATAGTAACTCTATATTGCTGGCTATTAATTAATCAAATCTGCTNCATTAATTAATCAAATTTGCTATAAGTTTATTAAAACATTCATACTTATTATTTGACCATGTACATAACTAATGCAGAAGAAGGAAATAGAGAAGGTAGAAAATCAGAAGCAGCAAAAACAGAGATAACCAAAACCACATTCACAGAAGAAGAATATGAACTATACAAGGGAAGTTTAGTTGGATTCAAAGCTTCAACAGATGATGAAATTTTTCAAGCTTACAAGGAACATGTAAATGCAGTTGGTTTTAGTGTAAGGAAATCTACATCCAGGTACACACAAGGAAAAAATAGAGTACTGGTATCAAAACAGTACTGCTTCTCAAAAGAAGGATTCAGGTGTAAACCAAAACAAAAGCCAGTCAAAAGCCCTACTGCAGCAACAAATATTACCAAAAAAAAAAGGAAAGAAAAGCAAGTGCCAGTGACTAGGACTGGATGCAAGGCGTACTTAAGAGCTAAAGTAAATAATGAAGGAATGTTTGAAGTTGATGAACATGTCATTGCTCATAACCATGAATTAACAAGAAGAGCATGGCAACACCTTCATAGATCAGAAAGAAAGATAACCACAGAAAAAGCAAATGCCATCGACAACATGTTACAAAGTGGATTGAGACCAACACAATCATACAACTTGATGTCTCATGAAGCAGGAGGATTTGACTTTGTTGGACACACATTGAAAGATCATTTAAATTACATTTATAGACAAAAAATGAAAGAAATAGAAGGTGGAGATGCACAACATGTAATAGACAATCTTTATCAGAAACAAGTTGATGATCCAAACTTCTTTTTCAGATTTAAGATGGGAGGAGAAGACAAAGGAAACAAGTTGATTTCAATTTTTTGGAGAGACTCACAAATGCTTGAAGATTTTTCAGTTTATGGAGATGTGATGGTTTTTTATACAATATTTCGAACAAATAAATACAACCTAATTTGTGCACCGTTTGTTGGAATCAATAATCATTGGCAAAATGTCATGTTCGGTTGTGCATTCATAGCAGATGAAACCACTGCAACATTTGAATGGCTTCTTAATACATTCAAGAAATCAATGGGAGGTGCTGAGCCAACATCAATTTTCACTGATCAAGATTTTGCAATGGCAAAAGCTATAGAAAAGGTATACTTATTTTCTGGTAACTCTTAAAACACTAACATAGTAACCCCCAAATCAATAACATAGTAACCCCCCATATCAGCAACACTAACACATCATCAAAAAATTTCAGGTGTATCCTAATGTCAGACATCGACTTTGCATTTGGCACTTATTAAAGAATGCAGTTGANCTCCTCTTATTCCTAGTAAAGTTTTTGCACAAAAGATTAGAGAGAACAAAATCATCATCATCATGATCAACATTCAAATCATCAGTCAAATTATCATTTAAAGTTGCTTCCTCAGAATCTACACACTTCTCAGCTTTAGTTTCATATGTACTCTTCTCATACAATGATTCAGACACAGTCTCCTCAGAATCTTTATCATCTTTGTTCTATGTTTCATCATCATTCTCTAATTCCTCCTCATCATCAATTTTCTCCTTATCAACATCTTTGTTGACAACTTCAGTCTCATCATCAGCATCTCTAACTCCTTCAACAACATCATCTTTATCTAAATTCTTACTAACTTCATCACGATCACAAACTTTATCATTCTCTAATTCCTTTTCATCATCAGCTTCTGAAAAATAATGAAAAATAAATAGAACAAATATTTAGTTCTTCATCAAACAATTAATCATAGATCAAAAAAAAAAACTAATACAACAATAAAACGCATAACAACAACTTAATAAATGAAAAATAAAGTAACGTACAGCAAAATCTAACATTAACAAAGTAAAAATAACATCATACAACATAAAACACAACAACAAGGGTTACTATTCAACTAAAATAAGGTTACAAGATTAAAGAAAATGATTAAATCTCAAAAAAATTACAATAGTTCTTTGAAGCTAAATAAAACAGAAAAATAGTTCAATCACATTACCAAAACATTATCAAAAACCAAAATTATACACAAAAACTAACAAAATTATGTCACATTTTAGCGCACTAAATTTGAACTAAAAACAACAAATAAAGTGACTAAACTACTTAAATTATGCAAAGTGAATTCAAATTAAAAACATAAAGCATAAAACTCACTTGATTTTCGGCTTGAATAGCGAACACTACTATAATCCTTTTTAGCTCCTTTGACTCGATACTTGATTTTCGGCATCTCGAACGAAATTATGAACAAAAGAACGAAGAAGATGAAGATTAAGAAATGAATTTCACAAAAGAAACAAAAAAATTTGAACGAAAACCTAGAAATTACAGAGAATTTGAAGAGAGAATTTGAAGAGAGAGAAAATTAAAAAAAATGGCGGTTACAAGTAAATGAAGATAAACAGTTTTTGAAACAAAAAACAAGAAAAAAGGACTAACGGTCAACTAACACCGTTAACTTCACAATTGGGCTGATCAAAGCTTTGGGCCTGCCACACAGTTACTAAATAATGCGGCTGGCCGCATATGAGAAAAGTTCTATGAATTTATAGTGATGCCTTCGATTTATTTATATAAGCAGTGAGAGCATGTAGCAGCCAAAACTCCTACACCGACTTGAATTTGAATAGTGTTACGTAGGATCCAAGTAACCCTAGGCATCAACTTTATTTTTGCGGAAATTATTAACACTTTTATTAAGGATAGAACTTATTTTTGTTGAACGTAACTGAACTTATTTATGCCGAAAATAAATCTAAATAAGACGAGGTGAACAAGACGCTCAGTACAATAAATTTTTCCAACATGACCATAATCCTTGTGCTCATTTGGGCTTACTTTCAATTCAGTCTATATCTAGCGAAGCATATTCCGTACTGCATAGTACTTCTATATTATTTTGGTTTGGATCTGTTTGGCATATTTTAACTCAAGTGAAGATGGCCTTATATAATTATGATTAATTTAGAGTTAATGAAAAAAATAATTATAAAGCCATCTTCATTTATTTTTGAACTATGTATGATTTATTAGTTTAATTTCATTTTCAGTATTGTAATATATGAATATTGATATGCAACTCCAAGCCTCTAAAGGCTATATGTAACCATAAAATTACTTAAACCATGAATTGATTATGGCTTATAAAAAGGTACTTTATTTTTTATGAGCAAAAAGGGAAAAAGTTAACGAGCACCTAAGGCTCAATTTAAGATAGCTTAAAATATAAACAATTATTTTCAATCATGAATTTTGACATGTGTCCTTTTATAATATCATTTTGGGTTATACATTAACATCTAACAAGTAAGGAGTAATAATGCTTCAAGGACACTCGTTAGCAAGATCCATCATAATAGACCTATAGTATGATATCCCTTTTCACAAGTGAAAAGGGAATGTCATGAAAAATCTGTTGTTTCTAAAAAGATTGATGATAGTCAATAGTCATGTAGCTTTGTTATTAGTGTTCAAAACAAGTAAAATTTAGTTTGGTGGAAAAATTTAGCTTTATAATTGGGGTGAGAGAGGCTCGAACTCTCGACCTCACGATCACTCAACTTTAGCTATGAGACCTATGTGCTAGCCAATTGCGCCACCAGTAGGAACAATCTCAACAAAATATAGGACATTATTCTGTTCTTTATCAGCATAATTCAACCAAGATTAGTTCGAGGACAAAGCATCAAGACATTAACATTTAAACTGCAATTTTCATCTATTTTACAGCTTATTCAGTCCACACTTCACGCTTTCGAAATAGAACTAAGCTTTGCTAACATATCCTAAGCAAATAAATTAGCAATGAGCTTCAAGATAATCACTAGTATAAACTCGAAATGTACTTAAACTTGCTTTTGTAAGGTTATACACTTACACGTACACTTTACAATTATACAATGAAAATTCTCTGATTAAGCTACAAACTTCAGTTCCGAATCCTTTCATCAGTTAAAGAATGGAGGGCTAGAGATATGAACCAAAAATCAAAAAGTATCTCACTAGCTCAATAACACTGGTGAACGGAAATCTATCTTACGGATCAGAGTAACAATTAGCAAACATGTGTTGCTCATAATACTCGATCTGTCGGACTGTTGCTAAGTGCAGAACAAAACCAAAGCAAATAGCCTAATATGAACTACTCGTAGAATCTTTTATTTGCTCTTCAATTGTAGGTTTGCTGCATTGTTCAGTTTTCATTATCAACCAAGACGGTTTGTGGAGTACTTAAGTCACCTATTTGTACACATATAATCTAAAGATTGTTCATAAATGAAGTAATAATACTATGTCTGAACAGAAAAATGAGCTGAAGAAACTTGCTAAAAATTTCAATTTTTCTGCATTACACCAGCTTACTACACCATTCTAAAAGAGAGCAACTCTTGGGTTGAAATTACGAAACCAGCTCAAATTTAAATTTATCACAAACACGCCAAAAGGACATTGTATTTTAATTTCACATCACAACAATTGAACTTTTACACATGCTAAATACATAAATTAGACTACTAACATCTTTAATTATCTCACAGTAAGATACTCACGTTTACTCTGTGGCACACTACTACAATGATATTCACAAAGAGATGAGAGCTCACATAGAATCTATATAAACAATACCCTGATTATCAATACTAACCATCACCAGAGACCAGAGAGCATTAGCCTTACCTCAGACATGCTTGGTCAGAATTGGAGTTGATTGGACACAGGCGAGCACAGCATTCACAAGACAAATCACCTCAGACTTGGAAAATTCAGACAAAGTAGGATCCACAATCTCTACAATCTTACCACTTGCTTGCAGTTCCAAAGCCCGGTCCACCAGAGTAATCCGGCCCTGCCCTTGCCAAAACAACCAAACTTTGCTACCATTATGATTTCAAGTAGAGCAATTCCAAAGGCATAAACATCTGTCTAGGCTGAATAGATTCCTGTAGTTCTATATTCAGAATCTAAGCAGCCATATGTTTCATCACTTCGATCAGATTCGCCGCCTCCATCAAGAATACATGATACCTCAAAATCTACAATTTTGGGGTTGAAGTTATCATCTATGACAATATTACTAGTCATGACATCACGAAGCACAACACGAGGATTGATTTTATTGTGAAGATAATCAAGAGCACAAACAATCCCATGGCATATGGATACCCTTTTGGGCCAATCTAGCACAGCATGTTTTACCCTGGAGCCACAAAATAACAGCTGATCCATGCTGTAGTCCCCTACAAACTCATGCAGAAGCATTTTTTGATTATCCTTAATGCATATCCCAACGAGTCTCACCACAACTTTATGCACAACACCAGACATTATTCTGATCGCTAAGCTGAAGTCTACGCTCATTTCTTCACTATTGTACACCTTAACAACGACTTCAATCCCATCATCCAATATGCCCTTAGATCTTGAAAATCCATTGTGTATCATTTCCCTACTAGGCTACTAGAATTGAAGGATAGAAATCGGCTGTTGCCATTAACGAGTCAAATTTTCAAAGAAAATATCTTCATCATCAAGTAGATTAACCTACAAGAGCCAATACAAAAAGTAATACAGAAAGGAGCGTTAAGAAAAGCCAAAGAGGATCGATCATGACAGCAAATTACTGAGATTGGCAGATCCAATTAATTTTTCCACAACCATATAACCTAAAAATTTTAAGGAAATGAAAATGAGGGTAAAATTGGCAAAGAAAGAAGGGCCAAGGATGGAAAAGATGCATTTGCAAAGAAGGGTCAAGGATGGCAAAGATGCATTTGCAAGATACACAAAGTACAGAAGAAGCAAAAACTTGCACTATATAAGAAGCTAAATACTCCGTATTCTTTATTGCGCAGACTGCAGAGTTCAGCTAAAGCAAGATAAACTAAATTAGATAAAACAATATAGATTACTTGTTTACAAATAAAAGCCACACAAGGTCGAATTATAAGTTTGCGACCATTAACGAGATAAGGAAATTATATTTTGATAAGAATACAACAGCAAATCATGGTACCTTATTTTGTAAAAAACCAGTCAAATTTAATTCATCAAAGAAATAAATCAATATGAATGGAGGAGTAAATCTTCGTAATCATCAAGCAAGTATCATATACATAAGAGCTAGCAATGCTATATTGCACTTCCAGAAAGTTGTGAACTTAAATTAACATACTACTTCCTGATTTCTGCCATGAAAAATGTCTCCTCTGTCTACATAGATAGAAAGAAAGCAAACAGTAATTAGCTCTAGTGCTAACCTCACACAAAGTTAGCCCAAGCGAAGCACCATTGCTCCTAAAGTCCTACCTCAAAATGTCCAGTCAAACAAACTCAAATATGGGCCACAAGCATATACAAAATTCTTCAGGGTAACAAAACTAAAACATACAGAAGTATCTAATTAATGAGCACTTTCAGAATTCACTTATGCCGGTTGCCAAGTGCCAAATGGTAAAGATCATCTTATCTACTCCTATTTTTCGTTTTTGTCATGGAGATGAATTATAAAACCTATCATTTTTTGCAAACAAGCAAGCATTATTTGGTTAGAGTTCTTTGACAGGTTTTATATTAAAGATATTAACAGTTATTGGTAAGACACTAATACTAGCGGAAAAAAGTGCTCTAAGCCTCTTATTTCCTTGGAAAACATTGAAACCTCATCAGCAATATTATATGATCGAGTATATGACAAAGAGAGATTTTATAAACTTACTGATACTCCACTGTCACTACTTATCGCTGTCATCGGCTCCTGCTGGGTAACTGTTATAGAAGGGGCAGTTAGTACTATTTTGCTATAGTCATAGCTGTCTGAGAGCATCACCCTTACCTCAGACATGCTTGGTCTGAGGTTTGAAGGACATTGGACACAGGAGAGCGCAACACAGATTAAGCGTTTCACCTCATCCTCTGACAAATCAGACAATTTCTCATCAACAATCTCGGAAATACTCCCGCTTTGTCGTAGTTCCCATACCCTATCTGGTAAAGAAGTCTGCTTGTGATCCTGAAAAAACGATAACATATTTCCATATCCAGTAACAATTTGAAGTAGAGTTATTCCAAAAGCATAAACATCTGTCTTCTCTGAAAATCTTCCTGTATGAAAAAGTTCGGGATCAAGATAACCAATTGTTCCAGCAACACAACCACTGTGATGTGACTCACCTTCCTCGAGAAGACATGACAGATCAAAACCTATAATTTTGGGATTGAAGCTAGTATCCATTATAATATTACTCGGCTTAATATCACAATGTACAACACGAGGAATGATCCCATTGTGCAGGTGATCAAGACCGCAAGCAATGCCATGGCATACAGAAACTCTAGTAGGCCAATCTAGCACAGCATTGCTATCAGCATCAGAAAGTAACAGCTGATCAAGGGTGTTTAATCCAACAAACTCGTGCACGAGGATTCTATGATGACCCTCAATGCAGTATCCAATGAGTTCCACCACATTGTTATGCTTTAAACCCGACATTATGCTAATTATCGAGATGAATTCTGTCCTGATACTAGAAAAAACCACAACTTCAACTTGAGACCCATCATCCAAAATGCCTTTGTAACATTTTGAATCCCCGTTGTCTCTTATTTGGACATCAGGGTTGAAATTACTTGTTGCCTTTTTCAATGTTTTGAAGGAAAAACAAGTCACTTTTCCAAACAACTTTACTGATTTTGGTAATTCATCACATTCACGTACCAACTTCAATCTATAAGACAAACAACCCCCCATGATATATTATACACTATACACCCAACTTAATACTTCCCAGTCCCCACTACTCAGCAGATACTATGTACCGTCTTTCTGTCCCTAATTGTTTACCCCATTTAGCGGCCTACAGCATCATTGGATCCCAATAATTACAAAATTGCCAAGTACAACTGTACAAATAGTAGAATTTTTTAACCCAATAATTATCCAAGTACAAGTTGTGAAATTGCATATTATGTTCAAAATTCATGAATTTGAACACAGAATCAATGAACTAATACAAGGAATTATAACGGAAATTCAAGAGTTGTACCTGGGTTGTAAATCGAGTAAGATAATAACAAAAGTTTGAGATGACAGACTCACCCTACCTTTCTGTCGCCATTTCTTTTTCTTTTCATAATGCTCGTCAACGTCAACGTTTTGAACATGGAGTACAACTATATTACTAGGGGTGTGCAAGATTTTACGGTTCTGAATTTCCGGTCCGAAATTTTCCGATACTGTTCCGAAAAATCGGAATTCCGATTGTTTAAAAATCTTGATCGGAATTCCGATTGTTTAAAAACCGGACCGGATATCCGGTTTTTAAAACCGGAAATCGGAACGGATACGGAATGGATTTTTTAACAATCGGATTCCGGATTTTTAAGGAAAACAAAATCCGGAATTCCGGTTTTTCGAATTTCCGATCCGGTTTTTAAGGGTATATGTGTAAATTTTAGAGAAAATTCTAGTATATAATTCGGAACTGAATATCCGGATTCCCGATCCGTTTTTCAGGATATCCGAATTTCCGGAATTCCGGTTTTTCCGAAACGGATACGGATACGGAATCAATTTTGTTGGTTCCGAAAATCCGGATATCCGAATTTCCGGCTCGGAAAATTTTCGATTTCCGATTTTGCACACCCCTAATTACTATAGACTTTTTTTTTATTATTATAGGAAAAATGGTTTCAAATATGAAAATTACACTTTCACCCTTAAACTATCTCAAAATTGTCCGACCTGTATAAAAGAGGTAAACTAATTGGGTGACATTAACTGATTGGTGAGGCTCATATTTTTAAACTTAACTTCCTTCACCACCACCACCATTGATGGTCTTAAAAAGTCAATGTATCCAACACATCATGGTGGTGGTTAAGGAGCCGAAAGTCAAAGGATGTTAAATTTCATGTTAAAGACAAATGGGCTTGGATAACCCAACAAGGAGGAAGAGAGTCAAACCGGTCCAAAAGCCCAAGGAGGTTCCATCCTAAAACCAATTGGTAACAGGAGGAGTAACTCCTAGGCCTATAAACTAGTTTAGCATCTCCTCTTTCTCCGATATGGGACAACTCACTAGTGTAAATCACATGGGGTTCAACAAAGGAGGATGTTGGGTGGTGGTCATTTGGGGTGGTTGACTGCTTCAACGATGGGTGGTAGTATAAAAGAAAACAAAAAATTAATTAAATGTTAAATGAAAAAAAATCAAAATAAGAAACATGAAGAAAGGGTAGACGATCAAAACTTAAAAAGTATAAGAAAAAGTGGGACTATTTTGAGATAATTCAACGGTATAATTGATATTTTTAAATTTGTAAAATGTGAAATTATTAGAAAAAAAATTCCTTTTTTTCAAACAATATTTCAACCTTTAAAAAAATGGACCCCAGATGATCTCACATCTCAAAAATTAATTAAATGTTAAATGAAAAAAAAAATCAAAATAAGAAACATGAAGAAAGGGTAGACGATCAAAACTTAAAAAGTATAAGAAAAAGTGGGACTATTTTGAGATAATTCAACGGTATAATTGATATTTTTAAATTTGTAAAATGTGAAATTATTAGAAAAAAAAATTCCTTTTTTTCAAACAATATTTCAACCTTTAAAAAAATGGACCCCAAATGATCTCACATCTCAAAAATCACTAAATGATCATGTGACCTATTGACTATGTTACTAACCATTCTTCATTTACTATTTACTACCCGTAGCTAATTGTTGGTGAAGAGATTTTGTGTTCAGCTCCCACACCAATAATTGGTCTGGGGCAAAACCTAACCACCAAGAACTGATCTTCGGATTCGAATTAGCTCAAAGAATCAACTAAGTAGAAGACCAAAAAATTAGTGGTAATTTTGTTTCATCTTTTCTCTCCTTCCTCTCATTACCACCTAACTACCGGGACACCTCAACTTAACCACCACCACACACAACACAACCATCACCACCATCAGCTAATCACTAATTTACCCATTAAATTAGTGTCTATTGCTTCCTTGTTTAGTATATCAATAACACTTAATATATTATAATTAATTTCTTAACTTTTAAAACATAAAAAAATTCAAAATCTTTTAAGAGACTAAAATTTTCTATTGAATTCATTATTCACCCGAGCCACCTATATCATCCGTGGTCAGATGTGGATGAAGGATTGATTGGGTGATGGGTGGATCGAATGGTGTGTGGATGGTTAGCGGATGGAGGTGGATTATGCTTCACCTGACCCACCCTCTCCAATTCATTGCCACCCCTAATCATGATAAAAGTGGAAATATTAATTTTAATCAAACATCAATTGCATTGACAAGCGTACATGATTTTAGTTTGAATTTCCAAATTAATATCATTATTGCTTTAATGACGCAGAGACGCTTTTTACATGAAAGTAAACTCTTCACACAAAATTTGTTGCTACAAAATTTTAAATCAAAGTCAACAACGAGCAATTTATCGAACAAATGATATTTTATCAATAATTCAATTGTAGGTAAAATCTCTGTAAATAGTTTATATAAAATAAACTAAGTCTTCTGATTTTGTTCCACTGCTGCTGAATGACACCTGTCGACGTCAACCAAATTTGTCACCAGTTGACGTCGACCAAATTTGACAGTTGTTAACGTCAACCAAATTTGTATGATAATGTTCAAGTGAGGGCTGATCAGATTGAATTCCACTTTGAATATATTTGAGTGCCCCTGAACAATCTGCACCAATTTTTTTTGGATGGTCTTCAATTGATTTTTTCCAATTGAACCCCCTTCTCTCCTTCTTTTCTTTTAGGTGATTATGGGTATTTATATGAGAGTTTACCTCCATTTTGGACCCAAAAGATGTGGGCTTGGACCCAAAAGATGACTTCAAAGTCTTATAGTCTTTTTTGCGCAATAGACATTTTATTTGGACTAATAATATAATCGGCCCAAATAATTTAATATGACCAAATTATTATTGACTTGGAAATTTAATTTAAGGACTAAATTAATTACTAAGCAAATATTTAGTTTATTTAACTCATATAATTAATTTATTTTAATTTTGAAACTTTAATCAATTTTCAGTGTCTATAAATGCGACACGATCCTTTGTCTTACTACTTCAGCAAGACCTCAACAATATGTATATTTTATTTAACTATTAAAATTTTCAATTTAATTAATATTTATATTTTTTAATATAACTGTTTAGTGATCTTGTAAAATAAGACGGTTTACATAACTTTTAAACTATCGATAAATTCATTATCCACTTTTTTCGATGACCATTAAAGTCATGATCACCTCTTGTTCGAGCCCACTAAAATAGGAATATAAACCTCTAAAATTTGGTCGACATACACCTCTACTGTTAGTCTGTTACTCACTCAATCTGGTGGACGTGTTGCAAGAACAAGAGTTCACGTACAAAGTCAATACGCCACAAATTCATTTATGAGGGTAAGATTTCAACAATTCATTCAAATTTGGATTAATTTTTGTTTTCTTCTTACCCATTTCATACTTTAATTCATTTTTTTTTTTAGGAATAAACATAAACCATACAAAATTCTCTTATCCACCTTTCAAAAAAATTGAAAAATATCTCTTATCCAAACAAAAAAAGTTAAACCTTTTACTCCACATCACAAGAATACATGACACGTGTCAATCAATTAACCTCATCTGATCAAACATTTGAAATCAACGGTCATCATTCTTGACACTTTCCAGAAGCAAAGTGTCCTTTTCTTCCAAAAAGTGATTTAAAAAAGGCCATTATTTCCAATTTCCTACCTAAAATTTTCTCCTTTATTTTTTTATCCTTCAAATTGAAAAAAATTGACACTTTTTTTCTTGTTAATTCTTAAATTCGATTAATACCCATTTCTTCTCTCTAAATCAATTTAAAACCCTTTTCATCTTTTTTCGAAATTCTCAATTTTTCTGAATCTTTAATTTGGGGATTTTTTCTGGGGTTTTACTGTTTGTTCATCAAAAATGGCTGAAGTAATTGGCAAATCAGGGTTTTTTTCTCCAACAATTTCTCATCTTCAACAACATAATCGGAACAATGGTAAAAATTTTCCCATGAAATGTAAAGTTCTTGCAAGAAATCGAAGCAGAGTATCTGGGTTTTCTTCTTTGAGAAGTAATTTTGGTGGTTTAAGAATTTCAATTGATCAAAATGGTAGTAATATTTGGTCTCAGGAAAAGAAGAACTCTCAATCATTTGGTGCTAAGGTTTGTAAAATTCTTTTTTTTTTGTATATTTTTTGGGTTTTTCTTTGATTTATTGAAATATTATTAGTTAATTAATATTTTAATTTTGTTGTATTAATCATTAATTGTTTGAGTAAAGTTTCTATTAGTTTAATTTATGAACCTTTATTTGTATCTTATTATATGATGGTATGTTATATAAATTATTGTTTGGTCTTGGTAATTTAATTGAGTAAAGTTTTAATTGCTTTAGAAATTTTTGTTTCCTTTTATGATTTTATTTGTTTCTTGTAGATTAATGAACCCTTATTTGTGAATTGAATAACTTATGTTTGGTTTTTGTAGCTGTAAATAGTAAGTAACCAATAGAAATTCAACCTATGTTGTTATGCATTAGTTATTCATAATCTTTTTGGTTGGATTAAGTTTGGAATTATCAAAATAGAGCTTTTTCTAAATGTGCTGTTCAGTAGGAGATTAATTTGTGACATGGTAATTTTGTGAAAAAGATCAAGAATGACAACAACAATCACCACCTAACTTAGGTTCTGTCATTAGGCACGGTCCGCACGGCCACCGTGGTATAGGGAGGTCAAGCTGTATATTTTTACTAGTATGCAGAATTGCTGAAGTTAGAGTTGTAGTTAAGCTTTTGTTTAGT
This sequence comes from Suaeda aralocaspica, assembly GCA_016808085.1. NCBI lineage: Eukaryota > Viridiplantae > Streptophyta > Magnoliopsida > Caryophyllales > Amaranthaceae > Suaeda > Suaeda aralocaspica. The sequence goes on from PYUH01000049.1 coordinate 2,740,805, forward strand.
GTTATAATACAAAAGATTCCTAGGGTTTATTATTTTGTTGAGGCATAAATGACAGGTGATGTGTTAATCACAGTTAGATACATTGGATGTGTTTATTAGTTTATGCGATGTAATGTTTATATATACTACGGAGTACGTATTAAGGTTAAGGTTTGGATAGAAGTTTGATCCTATATGTTGAGGTTGATTCCTTTTTTTGTTATAGTTGTATTTAGGTTTTCGTTGTTATGGATGCAGATGGCTGCTGCAGTAGAGCAAGGCCCAGTTATATGAATTCTGCCGCTAAGCGGAAGTTGGGTGTGTGTTTGATGCTATATTACAAATGATTCTTAGAATTTATAATTTCATTGAACTCTATGTTCAAATTTTGTTGGGATGCACAAATAACTGATGATCTGTTTATAATATTGTACTCCTATATTGAGGTTTTTTGATCCAGTTTAGAGGGATTTTTCGTTGACATATGTTTATTTGGTGTCTTTATTATTTAGATGATTCAAAGAATTTATATTGAATTTATTCCTTTTTCTGTTATAGTTGTAATTAGGTCTTGCTTGTAATGAATGCAGATGGGTCTTAGCATTGGCAAAGCACATCGATGGTGGGAGAAAGGAGTTCAACCAAACATGAAAGAGATTACTTCTGCAGAAGAGCTGGTGGATTCTTTACTTACAGCTGGAGATACTTTGGTCATCCTCGATTTTTTCTCTCCTGGGTGTGGAGGCTGCCGGGCTCTTCATCCTAAGGTACAATTTTGTCATTTCGAAGCCTTTATACCTGTCATTCCTTTACTTTTGGTATGGCTTCATATAATAATGTTTAGGGATAGGTGAAGTAACTAATGCTGTCATATTTTAGTTGTCTGCATGGGTTCTTTCATCTCATGTTACCAACTATGTGTGCTGATATTTGCAGATATGTCAGTTTGCAGAGATGAACCCTAATGTACAGTTTCTTCAGGTTAACCATGAAGAGCATAAATCGATGTGTTACAGCCTTGGTGTTCATGTTCTCCCCTTCTTTCGCTTTTACAGAGGTGCCGAAGGTCGTCTTTGCAGCTTCAGTTGTACAAATGCCACGGTTAGTTTGTGTGTTTTACAATATTCATGCTAAAATGCTATGCATAGGACAAGTTCATCTCCATAGAATTATGTGAAGTTTAGTTCTTTTTCTTTTTTGGTTTGGGTTGGAGAAATAGGTTGATGAGAAGAGTGAGAACCAATTGGTCATTGTTCTCCAAACTGAAAATATTTTATTCTAGTGACTGACAGCTAAATGAGTTTTTTGTTTTATTCTTGATTAAAATATTTACTTTTCAAATGAATCAAATAATACATCTTTGCATTCTTTGTGTTGTTATTTCTCCTTTCTGTTTTAGTTTTCATTGGCAATTGCGGTGAAACTTCTTCAGGAGGTGACGGTGCTATATTGCTATCAGTTTATCTGGTGTTAATGCTGTCTATGAGTGTCAATTTATTTTTATAATTTACGCTGTCACAGATTAAGAAATTCAAGAATGCTTTGGCGAAGTATGGTACAGATAGGTGCAGCCTTGGGCCAACAAAAGGGCTAGAAGAGAAGGAGCTCCTTGCGCTTTCTGCCAATGAAGACCTCTCATTCACCTACACGCCTAAGCCTGTGGAAGTGGAACCCAAACCTGTGCCTGAAGAAGTCTCTGCTGAGGAAGAATCAATTGCAGCAGCAGAAGAATCTCCTGCACCTTCAAAGAAGAAGCCTCTTAACTCACCGTCAACCTTGAAATCTTCTCAACAATGTGAAGCTTTAGCCTCCTCTGCCAGGAGATGATTTTGAGTGTCTTCCTGGCAACTTACGTCTTGTACAGTCTTGCAGTATGGTTTTAGGTGTGTATCTCGATCCTGTGTAGAAAGGTAATACAAAGTACAAACTATGGCAACTTTTGGATTCGTTTTTTCAGTCCAAGTTTGCCAATTCCGTTGAATTGTACCGGAATTCGTTCTGCATAATGCGGTCTCTTGGGAGTTTTTTTAGGTCCCTTTAAAAATGCAAACAGATAGGAGTTTTGCAAAAATGTATATGTTTTTGTGCTTGAGTAGTATTTTCAGTTGGATGTGTATTTTACTACAGTTACTGTTGACTAGCTAATACTTTGTATGGTAATATGGTACGTAGTATTGTAATATACAATACTTTTTTTCTAGCATGTATTGTGTTGGTAATTATCTCGAAGCTATGATTAGTTCACCTGGAATGAGGTGATTTTGTGTGAAGCTTACAAGGTCTTGAACATTTTTGGTGTGGACTAATTGATCTTATTTGAACTTAGCTTTTGTGAAGTTGATTATGTCTAATTTGAATACTTTTGGTTTGGACAAATTAGTCTTACTTTAACTTTGAACTAGTATGCTGTGTGTATGACACATCATGTGAGACCTTGTTAGAATTGTTTTAATCATTTTTTACAAAAGAAATTCTTAATTGTGTTTAATGATTTTATAGCAATACCTGTTTATTTCTGTAATTCGATGGCTTACTCTATTCTAATCTTGACGGAAAGTCCGAAACCTCCTAGCATGGTTTAATTTGATTCGATATGCTATCAGCCTATCGGTAAGAGAACATAGCATAGGATGTCTCTAATGAAACTCAAAAGTTGGAATACTTTGTATGGTAATATGGTATTGTATTATACAATACTTTCTAGCATGTATTGTGTTGGTAATTATCTCGAAGCTATGGTTAGTTCTACTTGGGATGAGGTGATTTTGTGTGAAGTTTACAAAGATCTTGAATATTTTTTGTTCGGAGTAATTGTTCACCCTGTTAGAATTGTTTAAATCATTTTTTACAAAAAAAAAAAAAAAAAATTCTTGTGTAATGATTTTATAGCAATACCTTTTTTTTCTACCTGTAACTCGATGGCTTACTCTTTTCTAATCTTGACTGAAAGTCCGAAACCTTCTAGCTTTGTTTAATTTGATTCGATATGCTATCAGCCTATCAGTAAGAGAACATAGCATAGTATGCTTCTAATGAAGCTCAAAAGTTGGAATTGTGGTGAATCATTAAACATTAAAACATGAAGGGAATATCCAATAGTTACTGGGGTTGTAAATGGTTATGTCAATAAAAATCTTCCACTCCACTACATAAAGTGGAAAAAAAAGGTTCTACTTTGTGTAGAGAGTTGATTTGGAATATCACATGTGATGAACAATGGGTTAATACCCTAATTTCAATATCAATAATTCAATATTCAATAAAAAGGGAATAACCCTGAAAACAATACTTATAAATCACATCAAAGAGGCAACTTGAATGTTGGCATTTTCGAATATTGGTGCATCGCTTGTTAACTTCAAAGAGAAATAGCCACATACCATTCTTGCAGCTTATGCAAAGATGGATTGCTGAGGGGTGAAAATCATAATGCAGCACACAATCTGTGATTTATGAACTCCTTAACATGCCGCGCTGTCAAAAGGAGGCAAGCCCCACTCAGACGGATTGAAGTCCATCAAGGATTTCAGCACTTGATCAGCAACTGCATGAAAAGAAACATCCAGTCTTGGATCTGGCACCATAACAACAGACCTGCATAGCAGTGTCAAAAAGAATTACACACACTGTCCTGCACGTCGGCATCATGCTAAGCGCATTGGGATTAAGAATCAGATGCTTTCTCCTGAATCTCATTCCACTTCATATGAACACATGAACTGATCTCTAGTGGCTTACAAATGAAGGCAATGAAGTAAATTCAAAGCACTTACATTCCAGCATTTTTAGCAGCTTGGACTCCTGAAGGTGCATCTTCAAATACAAGACACTTTTTGGGATCTATAGGTCCACCCTGTTCGTACAAGGATGCTTTTAAGTGACGCAAAAAAGATGAGATAAATTAGTAAAAACTAGCCCTGTTTTACTGGGCGATTTTGCTTTAGAAACAAAGTTGCAGGTCTACAATTTGGGATCTTGGGTCTCAAAAAAGTAAAAAAAGGTTAATTTTGGTTAATTACTACTTACCTCAAATCTTCTAGCAGCTGCCAAAAATCCGTCAGGAGATGGCTTCCCCTGCTTAACCTCAGGATCATCTCCAACAACAATATGATGCATTAAAGCAAATAGTTCTCTGTGTCTTTGAGTTTTCAGCTCAAAGTGTCGTCTGTGGGAGCTACAATTGTAAAGAATTGTTAAAGAAATCGATGATGAGATAAAACTGTGTGTGTGTGTGCGTTCGTGTGCGTGTGCAGAACTAATTGCACCAAGATATAAGAACTAGTTGCGAGTGTAAATTCCATCAGTCACTACATTATATACATATGTATGATCCTCCCACAAAACTATTCCATGATACTTTGAATCCTATTCTTCAAAATTCACATAAATGTTTGTCCTACACTCTTACCCCTCTTTCTAAAAGACTAACACACAGCAGAGACTAACCCCTCTTGCTAGCTATGTAAGCTCACATACCGTAATCCAACATGAGTCAAGGTTTTGGTAAGTCCAATTGTAAGTAGTCTTACCCCTAAGCAATTACAGCAGAGAAGCAGAAACACACATATACTTCCTGAATTACCCAAAACAAACATCTTGTAAGTCCTAATACCGGGCAACATGAGGCTTGTCAACCTTATTTTGATGTATAAGACCTTAAGTTGGTATACTGGAATTAGGTTAGTAGAGAAAAGACTAATATAGGTATTATGCTAGTAATAATAACAGTTACAATTATACACATATATGCAAGCTCAAGCTAATCATATCCATCGTAAATAATATTTTCTCGAATCTCGGAAGTCACATTTAATATCTTCAAACACTAAACTAACATATTCATTATGCTATCTATTATAAACAGATGTGCAGCTTGTTTTTCACCCCTACTTAGAAACACACAGAAAGATAGGGTCAAATAAAATAATATTACCCAGTAGCTACGCAGATCGGCACTTGATTTGCATGCAAATGTTTGATCAATCTCTCAGCCCCTGCAATAGAACAGTGAAATCAATCTGTTACATTGTGAACATGATAAAAGAAACTGACATAATAACTAATAAGAGATGAAATAGACATGGAATAAGGGGAAAGAATTTAGATAATTCAATTAGAAGTGTTGCAGGTTGACCAAAAAAACACAATAAATTGAAGTAGAAAATATAACTTTCCAATACACACGGAGAATCCAAAAGAGGAATGGGCAGAACTTCTGAAATCTCAGCAGGGGAGAAGGCAAACTTAAAGCTAAGGCACAAGGCTTTAGTCTAGTATATAGTTCTTTCTCCGTTGTAACTGGGGAATAGTTGTATAACCCATACTTCTAAAATTAGCTAAAGCCAATATATTCATTCTCTGAAATAATGAAATCCTAATACCATACATCTCACATTCAACCCCTATGATTCTTCGCGATGCAGCTGAGGACTCAGCTAATTAGCAATTTAAATTCATAATTACTACAACTCTGTAGACGGAGACCTATTCATCTCCGAGCTATATTGGTCCCCGTCTACAGAGCTTGGAATTAGTAATGAAAAACATTTACAAAAATTCTGATACAGCGGAAATTTTCCAGCAATATAACAAGCCACCCTTGCGAGGTCGAAAAGTATAAACAAGACATAGGTTCGCGTTAACATCAATACACGAGAGAGCATACCTGGCATTAGCTCACTTGTTGGAAACAAGCTTCGCAACATATCCTCCCTTTCTACAAGGAAGTCCTCAGCCGAAAGAGAGTCACTTATTCCAGTCTCTTCAACAAAGATCCTAGCAGCTTCTATTGCTTTTTTCCCCATCATTTTCGATTTAAGAGACCAATCAAAGGTTTTATTGTATCTAGCTAAGACTTTTTCCTGAACTTCTGTATAGAATGTCTCAGTATCTGCAGCAATACGACATTGTCGAAAAATTAGCTTTCAACACGATCATTATATTAGACTTCTCCAACTGACAATAGAAAGAAGTTTTAAGAAAGCAAATGGGTATGATTCAATTAGTTGCAAAAGAAAATTAAAGAAGTTTAATTTCTTACTTTCAACAAATGATCATTGAATTGATCAAACAACATACAATAATGATAACAATAGTAATTTGGTCCAATTATATGATATACAGTACATTAATATGCACTTTTTCTATTAAGTACAAATAACATCACAAATGTCAATTCCCTAAATTGGTAGTTTTAATCACATAATTGTAATGATTTTGCATTGAAAATTCCATTAAAAGGGGCAACATTGATAATTTACAAAAGATCCATGTATGAAATAACAACAAACTTAAAAAGAATAATTCAGAAAGAAAGAAAAAATTAAAATTTTTGCAGTGAAATAATAAGTAACTCGATAAAAATTTAGTTCTTCATTAACTTGAAATTTTGATCAAAGTTTCAATCTTTTTTTTCATTTTCCTTCAAATTGAAAGAAAGCAAACTTCAATCGATAATTTACATCAATATAAAATACCCAGAAAACCATGATTTAAGAATGGAATCAAATGAATGGAATCAACTAAAAATTACACAAAACAAAATTGAAAGAAATTAAATGCAATGAAAAGAAGTGAAATAAGATAATTAAAGAAGGGGTACCTAGTAAAAGACCATCCATGTCGAAAATGATGTGGGTGATAGTGGGTTTAGATGGAAGTGAAGTAGAATCATCAACTATGGAGTTCGCCATTGATGGGATGTTCAAAGTTGCAACTGCTTTTTTCTGTGTGATTGTGATTGATTATTTGGATGTGTGAGCTCTTTCTTTTAAAGTGAGAGAGGGAATCCATAAATTACTTGGTACTCTAATAGAGCGGAGTCGAGCTGAGCCGTATTGCCATGAGTCGAGGCCATGAGGGTCGTACCTTATGTAAGTGGATTGGATGAAGTAGTTGACTGTTCGACTCAAATATGTATGGGTCTAGATTTTAAATAATTGGTCCAAGCACTGAGTTATATCGTGTCGTGTCGTGTCATGCTTGCATATATAATTTTTTTTTCCAAAAGTTGAACTCCTTATGTTGTATTGTTTATACTTAATAAGATAAAGTGTGCCATAGGCCGAGTACATAGTCCAACAAGCATACTAATGCGTTGTTTGGTGTCTACTTTGTGAGTGTTTCGTCGCACTTTTTTTTCATGTTGGATCATATTGTGGATTGGATGAAGTAGTTTACTGCTCAACTCAAATGTGTATGTGTCTAGTTTTTAAATGATTGGCCCAAGCATTGAGTTATATCATGTCGTGTCGTGTCATGCTTGCATATATAATTTTTTTTTCCACAAAGTTGAACTCCTTATGTTGTATTGTTTATACTTTATAAGATAAAGTGTGCCATAGGCCGAGTACACAGTCCAACAAGCATACTAATGCGTTGTTTGGTGTCTACTTTGTAAGTGTTTCGTCGCGCTTTTTTCCATGCTGGATCATATTGTGCTTTGAATTAACTCGCGTAGTGTCGTCTTTAACCTTCACCATAAGGACACAAATTTTTATGGTTCAACATGATAATGTCTGGTTTACCTTCTTAATTTGACCCAAACTCAAACGTAGTACACTTGCAAATAAAAATCTCTTACAAAGATTCAATAGCAGTGTCTTATTAAAGTTATTAGTTATCCCTTTACTCCTTTAGCAAGAGCCCGATAATTGATAAAACACCCTTATGAACTTAATTTTTCTTCTTTAAAAAGTCACAAGGGCAGTTTAGTAGCGGAAATGAAACTCTAACCAAATTAAGTTACTCTCTCCGTAGCTTTTTACTTGTTACATTAAGATTTTTGAGTGTAAACTTTGAGTCACTTTGGTATTTTATACATAAAGAAAAATATAATCACATAATATTTTAATTTCTTCGTCTCAATGTATACTTTCCAAAAATATATAATGTTTTATAATATCAAATTTTAAATATTAAATTTCTACGCTGCATCTTGAAAAATGTTAAAAGAAAAAAAAGATAGACGTAACAATTAAAAACAAGTTGGGAGTGATTTATAACAATAAATTAAGTTAAAGTTGAAAGTATAGGCTTAACTCACACATCCCTCTTTTAAGTCTTGCAAGGGGTTTTCATTCAGTGACACCTAAAACCCTAATTTTCGAAAATCGCTAATTTTATTCAAAAATCAAACAAAATTTTTAATCAAAAATCAAAACTTTGATTTGAACCTAACAATCAAAAATGTCGCTGAGAGGAGTATGGCAACTTCAGAAACTCATCGTTAGCTACTGCGATTGGGGTGGTAGCAGTAGGGGTATTAGGTAATTCTTCAATTACTTTTCTGTTGAATTTAATTTTTGTCAATTTTTCTAATTAATTGCAATTACCCTTTTGTATATTCTGATTAATCATTTGTATTAGAATGCATTTTTCCCACAATTGATGTTGATTTTTGTTTATTTTACTTTAATGGTTTTTTTTTTTTTTTTTTTTTTTATATATATTTNAACAAGCATACTAATGCGTTGTTTGGTGTCTACTTTGTAAGTGTTTCGTCGCGCTTTTTTCCATGCTGGATCATATTGTGCTTTGAATTAACTCGCGTAGTGTCGTCTTTAACCTTCACCATAAGGACACAAATTTTTATGGTTCAACATGATAATGTCTGGTTTACCTTCTTAATTTGACCCAAACTCAAACGTAGTACACTTGCAAATAAAAATCTCTTACAAAGATTCAATAGCAGTGTCTTATTAAAGTTATTAGTTATCCCTTTACTCCTTTAGCAAGAGCCCGATAATTGATAAAACACCCTTATGAACTTAATTTTTCTTCTTTAAAAAGTCACAAGGGCAGTTTAGTAGCGGAAATGAAACTCTAACCAAATTAAGTTACTCTCTCCGTAGCTTTTTACTTGTTACATTAAGATTTTTGAGTGTAAACTTTGAGTCACTTTGGTATTTTATACATAAAGAAAAATATAATCACATAATATTTTAATTTCTTCGTCTCAATGTATACTTTCCAAAAATATATAATGTTTTATAATATCAAATTTTAAATATTAAATTTCTACGCTGCATCTTGAAAAATGTTAAAAGAAAAAAAAGATAGACGTAACAATTAAAAACAAGTTGGGAGTGATTTATAACAATAAATTAAGTTAAAGTTGAAAGTATAGGCTTAACTCACACATCCCTCTTTTAAGTCTTGCAAGGGGTTTTCATTCAGTGACACCTAAAACCCTAATTTTCGAAAATCGCTAATTTTATTCAAAAATCAAACAAAATTTTTAATCAAAAATCAAAACTTTGATTTGAACCTAACAATCAAAAATGTCGCTGAGAGGAGTATGGCAACTTCAGAAACTCATCGTTAGCTACTGCGATTGGGGTGGTAGCAGTAGGGGTATTAGGTAATTCTTCAATTACTTTTCTGTTGAATTTAATTTTTGTCAATTTTTCTAATTAATTGCAATTACCCTTTTGTATATTCTGATTAATCATTTGTATTAGAATGCATTTTTCCCACAATTGATGTTGATTTTTGTTTATTTTACTTTAATGGTTTTTTTTTTTTTTTTTGTTTTTATATATATTTGTTTGATAATTTGGTTATATTGTTTGGAAGAAGTTATAAATGTTGTTTTATGTTAAGAAATGAATCATTTAATAGAATATTTTTGGTGGGAATATCAAAGTTGAATTTGAAACAAGAAATTTTGTGGGATTTTTTGGTAATTAGCATTGAAAGTTATGAACTTTGTAGGAATATTGTGGAATTGTTTGATAATTAACATTGAAATTTATGAACTTTGTGGAAATATGTCTAGAACTTTGGATAGTTGACATTGAAAGTTATAAGCTTTAAGGGAATATTGAAGCTATGATTGGAGTGGGAAAGCTATGAACTGTTTGGCTTGTTGGAGGGAAGTTTATTGTTTAAGGCTCTTTTCGTGGAGTTCTGTCGAAAGTATTCAATTATGGTATTGTGTATGAATGTTTTAGGGTTTGGGTTGGGTACTTATGATTGGGAATGGAGTGGTTTGAGAGATAATGTGTAGTGCTTGTGGTAGTACCAATTACTAATGTTTTCTCTGTAGGACTTGTAGGTTTGTAGCATAGGACATTTACGGATGGATTTTATGTCGGTGGATTTGATGAATTTTTACTTTGGGGAGAGTGTCTTGTGATGAAGAAAGTGGTTCTCTCTGTTAAGGAGTTTGATTGAGGATTGAGCTGAATGGTGGTTAAGTGATTGATTTCTAAAGCTACTTGTCTACCACTAGCGTTTTCTTTGTTTATAGAAGAACAAATTGACGAATCACGTGGTTCTCTTTGTCAATGGATTTTGGGGGATACTTTGATGGAGCATTTGGGTTCTCAATGTTCTTGCCCGCAGATCTGCATATAGTTGGCTGACATGCTGTTGGACACCAGCAGAATCTGAGGCTGCACATAAAACATGTAGAAATCGACCGTGGATGTATTTAGTGTAGGACAACATGATTAGCTTTTGACAAGTTTCATAAAGCTTATTTTCCATCAAGTTGATGTCTAGGAGCCTTTTGCTTGTGTCTCAAATCTCAATCTTGCAATTATTTGAACATTATTATAGTAATAAGGGTTAACTAAAATTGTTTCTAATACTCTCATCCTTTCTTTCTCTCGATCTATCTATCTATTTTCTTAACATCCAACTTTGTTGTTGCCGACAAAACCTCTCTTAGAAAAATGTGAACTATACGAATTAGATCACTTAAAAGAGTGCATTCAGGAAATTTGTGTTTGATACAGTTACGTATCTGCGATAAATGCAAATTATGAGACATTTAAATTTATCAAAATTTTGTTCAGTCTTCATTTCCCAACTTAAAATTATCACCTGAAAGATGATGTAATTACTTTGCAGGGCATTCATGGAAACAAAATTACCATCATTCAAGGAGAGTAATCCACAGCTCGAAGTTGTTACAGAGCTCATTCGTGGACAGCATCCACATTTGAAGGCTTTCTACCGTGAGTGCCTTCCTTAAACACCCATTGCCTCTTCAACATCATCTTTTTTTCTGTTTGTTTTATATGAATACAACGAAAAACAAGGGTTTTTGTAAGATATATAATCTATGGTGTCGGTCTGTACTTGTTCATATTTCATCCTACAGATCATGTAGTTGTGGAGTGTATTAGTTTTGATTTCTTTTTGCCATCTTTTTTAATAATTCCTTTTCGTTAATTAAAATTTTCAATTTTGCTCTTTCTTCTCCACTTAAAAGAATCATCTCTCTATTTGATTACCTTAAATCTTAGGGAATATTGGATCTACTTGCTTTTTTACCTCCTTTATTTCTAGATCACCTGCTAAACCGGTATCAAAAAGTTGATCCTTGGTGTTTAGCGTACTAGTCTGTGCTCTTCATCCATTGTATCAAGTTGACAGGATTCAAAGTTCGTACACATGAGTTGATCCTTAAAAAAGGTTGCAAGGAAACACTCTGTTCACACTAATATCCAATCTAAATTTTAATTCAATATCGGAATTACATGCTTTTGAATGTGAACACTCTTTTGATTTTTTCACCTTAACACTATGAAAATTATCGAAAAACTGATTTGTAGCTTTAAATCTCTGTTCATGATGTTTTTTTTTTTTTTTTAATAGGGAACAAGAATGAAAGAGTGGTTTGCGTGAAGAATTTAGATGCAGAGGACATACAGCTTCATGCAACCAGGTTGAGGAATGCCTTGGGGAGAAAAGTGATAAAGCTGAAGACAAGACATGTCACAAAGCACCCAAGTGTACAAGGCACCTGGACAACGGCTTTGAAATTATGAAGCAGAGTTTAGCAATAGGTCCCAGCTATGGCTAACTAGATGACAATCATATAAAGCTTATGATGCACTTTTACCGCCTTCTTATTCTCTCTCGCTGTTACTGGTTGTTGGATAAAGCTCCTGGATTGTACCTATTTGGTGATCTTCCCTTTGTTGCTGAGTCAAGTAGGAACAGGAAGAAAGAGATCAGCCTCTTTATATTGTGTTGTATCGTTTAGTGGGCAGCAAATTCAAATATTCGAAGTTGGCTTAAATGAAAGAACAAATCACCGTGTGTGAGCTACTTGAATAATACTAGCACAATTTGTTTAGATCTTTTTGGCTATTTTACATACAATTATTTACTCGTTTTTATTGTTATGTGCAATTGTTTGCACAAACGCTGACTGCTAAATATCCCTTGTCTCCACTGAGACATCCATGAAAGCTTTGTAGTCTGATGTGTTTGGGAAGGGTGACTACTAAATAGTGATCATTGTTACTATTCATGTGAGAGGGAGAGGAGTGCAAAAATAAGATAAGGAATGCGGAAATTCATTCCTGTTTGGGAAATAGGGTGCCCGGATGCCAAAGTCATGTTGCAGCACCATCTTGCTTACATAGAAACAGTGACAGCCCCATCAGTCAATAATAATTGGATTGTTCAGGTTCATATCTTGCTCAATTTCAGATTCTTTAGTAGCTTTAGGTTGGTAACTGGCCAGGTTTGAGCATGATTTTCTCTGGTCGAGTTTGATGTTAAGGAATACTATTGGCATATTTGCTTGCAAATCAACCCAATTCTTGGGTGGTTGGGTAACCAAAAAAAGAACAAACTAGTAAGCCTAATATGCTCTAAAAAAAACATCCGTCACCAAGGAACTCTGTGACATCGTCGGACATGTACAATGGTTTACAAACAATAGCACATTAGAACTCAAATCTGAGAATAGAAAATACAAGTATACATCTGCAATGCGTTACTCTAATTCGAGGTGTACTTGCTTAAGAAGATTTTTAACCTCCCACTACATTACATTCATTCTAAAAAAGCCTCACTTAATGACATAATTACTTCTACAAGGTCAAAATGATCATGTATACATAGGGAGTTATTGTTCTGGTACCTAGTATTTTAACCCATACATCTGTATAATTTAGAATCCAAAATTTCATATACCAAAACTTCAAATATTGTTGAATACTCAATACATTTGCTGCTGCTTGAGAAGAATCTTTGAAGGGCTTAATCTCGATTGCATCAGGGCCTTGAATGGTTGCTGATGCAAGATCTCTACTGCTCCTTGGTTCTGCGTGACCCAGCACTTCATGATGAACTTCCAGCGCCAGATGCGGCCTCAGCTGCTTTCTTCTCCCGCTGCTTCTCCCTCTTTTTCTTGTTCTTCAAGGCATTTTTGCTTGTTTCCCTGCATAATCAATTAATCATGCAAATTACACTTAAAGAAAATAAGCCAAAAGGAAAAAACAAAGGGGGTCTCTGTACAAATGATGTAATTTCAAAGTACTTACTGAGTATCAATTCCTCCAAAGAGCTGCCAGATCAAAAACAAAACAACTGTTACAAAACTAAATAATTTATGGAAAATTTCGTACAGATTTGAAGATAGACAACAACATATAAATGCAGCATTTCAGACAGCCACTAATGATATGCATTCACAATTAAAAGTCTAACAATGCCACCATAACTTAAATTGCTAGTGTGAAGTACAAAAGTGTGTAGAAGGATATATGGTAAAATATGAGCATCCTCAGCTCAGTTTTATACTCATAGAAAGCCAAATGCATTCAAAATACTTAAGTGTATCTTGTGTTTATCATTATGTCCAAAACCACAGACCTTAGAATTTTAGGATGTTACACTTAAACAAACAATTGAAGCAGTAAAATACCGAGATAGCGAGAACATACCTCTGTCTTAACAGAAGCTGCCTGCTTAGCATGAGGGGGACGATATGCGCCAGGTTTCTGTGGAGGATTAGCTGGATTGGCCTTTGCGGTACTCTGGGAAGGTTTTGACCCTTGTCCTACATGAAGCAAAATATATTTATGAAAAGCACATTATGATATAGATATTATGAATAAGCTTTAGATGTGTCCAAGGAACCTTGTGATTTGGTTTCTTCAATCTTCAATGAACCAACAGACTTCATAAGTTCAGCAATATCACCAAACTTATCTGCTGATTCTGGTTTCCATTCAGCCTGAAGTTGATAGCAGCAAAAACAAATATTAAAAGATGGGATGACAATCCAAGACGGGAAAACAAATTTTGATTGCCGAGTAGTGAGCACACTAACCTGGAATAATTTGTCATACATCTTCTTGTAATACAATGAGCCGTTGTGATGGAAAATTTTGATCCTAAATTCAATGAAAGCATGTATGATCAATTACTTACACTTGAGAATAGGAGATAATTTCCAAAACCCACAAGTCAACTCTAGTTCATCAATTGAATTTATCATTCTCTACCTTCCATATCAATAACTATTCTTGTAGTTCTATTGAAAGAAATGATGGGGAAATCCATTAACATTAACTAAATTCAACTCAGGGAAATCACTCAAAACATAGAATAACAGGGTAGTACGAGTGACAAGTGCACACATGCAAAACATCAAATAACGAAATCTTGTATGTGGCTTTCATGCAGACAGAATAAAAGTTGCAGCATCCAATAAATAAAATCGCTACCTTCCCTACTAGAAACATAATAAAACCAACTACTTTTTGGTTAACAAAGTACCACACCCATCCAGCAAGAAAACTCTAGTCAAGTACACCCGGAGCAGGGGAGGCAAAATCCTTACCCATTATCAATCTGACGTCTTGGAGCTGTTGATGCAGTCATAAAAAAGCAACCATTTGGAGACCATTCACTAATTACAGACCACTCAGCTTTAGTTGTTCCAAGTTGCTTTTTCTCTGTGCAATCCCAGAAAGCCTGAAACACTCTCAAAAGTGTACTTAGATGGAGGGAAAGAATTTTATTCATTGCAAATTTGATTTACCACATAAGGGATGCAGAAAACAAAGAAAGGGCAAAAAAACAGTACAGATGAAGAAGGCTTCATACACAAAAGCATTATCAATTTACAACTTTCATAGGTTAAGCACTTAAGCATCTGATTCCAGCCAAATGGAAAATATTAAAGAGTGATTTAAGGGTACATAACAGAGCCAGGCAGAAGTTAGTATATTTTTTTAAGCAGTATTTTATAGTTCACCATGCTTAAGCCAAGAGGTCTTTCATACATTCTTTGGCTCTTTGACCACAAGAGAAAAAAAAAAAAAAAAAAAACAAAANAAAAAAGCTTAAATTACTATCCTAATCATAGACTAGCCAAAAGACATTTGCTACACAAAGCTTGGGTTTTTAAGACAGAAATGATACATCAAGGGCAATGGTGCGACACCATAAGAACGTGGAGGTTTTGTGCATATAGTGAACATGTGAATGACCTTGTGAGAAAAACTAGAAAAGGAAAGCCTAAAATTAAACTTGATGCTGAGGTAAAATAACCTAAATATTATGCCCAGCAACTCCCCGACTAATGACATGTAAGATTGTAAAAAATATAAACTGCATAACTCACCCATCAAATCCTTAAGGAATGAACTATTACATATAGAACAAAGACGAATTAAATGACACAGAGTTAAACCTAAAGCCAACTCTAACTAAGTAACTAGTAAAGCAAGCATTGTTATTTGTTAATATGATATTGTAACTTGTAAAGGCATTAACTAGTTCACCAAATAACAGCTACAGTAACAACATCAAGTCATCAACACCAATATAGGACATGAAATTTTAAAACATGATATATCTAAGTACTAACAACCAGAGGCCTGCGTTTACCAACACCTTTTCTAATCTAAATAAATATGAAGGGATACCCAGTTCAGCATACCATGTCACCAGGTAAGTTTCCAAAACCAGCCAAGCACAAAACTGCATGAGAGGATTTGAGGATATGAGCAATTAAGAAAAAATAAATGCAAAAGAGGAGGGAGGGGGGGGGGGGGGATAAATAAAATTGGTGCATCAACATTATGAAGCACACTTACATCTTCCCCTGGGATTCCATCTGATGGTGTTGTATGGGCCTGAACCAAGTTCAAGAAGTGGGTTGCACTTCCGGTCAAACACCGTAGCTTTAGCAGGCATAACTAAAGTTAGGTCAAGGAACTACATCATCCAGAGATCAAAGATAGGTTTATCTCAAGGCTATATACTAAAACTAGCAATAATCTAAATAAGTGATAGACTGACATTGCTCGATCCACAAATAAACAGGGGTAACAACTCTAAAACCAGAACCAATTTATTCACACGCCACTTTCTGCGCTAATTATACTTTTTATGAACTGTTCAGTAATCTATCATAGCTGTCGCTGCAAGGATACATCCATAGACAACAGCAAACTCTGAACCAGTGCAGGACCACTGAACATCATGGATGGGTCCCTCCTTGCCTGTAAAAGTAGTACATCAATCAGTTCTGTAAGCACTCAGCAGAGATGAATCATAACAGAAAACATACATATCACGTACGAAGAGGTACAAGGCCTTCATGAGCTCCATCTGTTGTCAAGTAACTCAATTTTGACTCTCCATAGTAACTCTGGTTGGTTTTATCAACATCTGCTTGAGCTACAGCTAGGAGCCCAGTGGAACCCTTGTTCCAATGTAATTGCACAGTTGAGCAGCGGAAAAAACTGCGTCGTGCAAGAGGTGGGCTAGAGGCATCGCCTCCACAAGAAAATATCTGGACACTTGCAGGAACTCCCTAAAAACAGAGATCAAAAGTAGTTGAAGGAACTCTTGAAACAAAAAAAAAAGTGATAGACACACAAGTATAATTTCTCAGACAATAAGTAATACTAAAATGTGCTAAATTAGTCTTAACAAAAATAAACAGGTTTTTTGCGCAAATCTCATTTGGGAATATAAACTTCACTGGTTACGATAGGGATAAGTACCAAACACAGACATTAGACTTATCTAATACTAGAGGCATTTTTACCACAACCCAAAGGATTTTACAAAGCAAACAGTGCAACAGTACCCAGCAGCAAGCTGACAAACATTACGTACATTTCCTTCAAGTGTACAAGTTTGTTTAATCTCTATTCAAGACCAAGCTTGCAGCACCTACTTCAGAAACATGCATACATATCTGCTATCACACATAATGACATTCTACAAGTTCACACTAAAGAATCCAACTAGACCTAGAACCTTCACTTTGAGATGAGAATACAATCGACCAACCTTCGATTCAGGAACAAATGTAGCAACATGTGAACCAGGCAGCTTGGACAGCTGAACTGCCGCCACTCCTGGAATTTTTCGACGAGATACAAATCCTTTAGAGAAGTCAGCTGGATCGTACAACTGTATTTCATTTGTGGCAAGCCGACATGCAACAGCTTCATCAGAGCTTAATATTATAGAAGGCCTGCAAATTGCACAAACAATTTCACAAACAGAACAAATTCGAAAAATATTCAGAAAATTAGAAAGAAGCACCTAAGTTATCCTCAATAATAGATTGAACAGAATTTGCTAGAGAACAATTCACGACTTCTGAACACGCTTTAAAGTAATTTCAGGTTTATGATATATAACTACATAATACCATGTTGTTTTACTCATAGCCTTCTGAGAAAGGGTAAGCACAGAATCACCAGCATCAACATTCCACAAATTGACATTTTTCTCCTGAGGAGCCGATTGCCTCTGATATGTTTGGATGTACGTCCCACGTGGTGAAATGCTTGCAGCAACAAGGCTCGAAAGTTGAAGTGTTCTTATCTCTTTATAGGTCTTGCAATCGAAAACACTAACAATACCATCAGGTTTAATTACCATCAACCTAGAACCGTCCTCACTAAACGTAGCACTATTGCAAGCGACTTTCGGAGTCTTGGTTTTCAGTTCACCATTGTCGAAGGGAGGACCATTCACAATCGAAAATCCATCTTGTTCTCGAACTAAATTTCAAGAAAAAAAACTGAACTTACCACCACACAACCTAAAAATTTAGCACTAAAATCATCCATACGCGTAAAAAAGGAAGATACACACCTAAAATTTCCACGGACGGTGAAGATTCTGTAGTTGCCATTTTTCGAATAATCGAATAATATCTTCCTAAGAATCAAACCACAAACACCCTACACAACATATTCATTCATGTCAAATTAAGTTAAACCATCTGCTCCACGAAAAACAAAACATTTACTTTTTAGTTGCAACATTTGCCATTTGAAATTTCTATTAAGTTGCAACATCGTCTCCTTTTCATTTTCTATTATCATTCTCGCAAACAAATTTTACCTAAGAGTCCGCGTATAACAGTTTGTTGCAACTTAAAAAAAAAATCACTGAGGAAGTACATTTTAGTCAAAATTATAAAAAGTTGATATTCCGAAACCTAGACCTCAAAAGGTTAAGTTTAAACAACATTGTGGAACGGAGGGAATATTATTCGCATAAACTTTATTCCATAAACCCTAATTCAGATGAATATCAAACAATCTAAGTATAAAGACATTTAGTGATTTTGAGCTTAATAAATATATGTTATATATATATATCTCATTCAATTTCAATATTTCGTAAAAAAAACTAAAAATGCATTTCAAATTAGACAAAAAAAAAAAAAAAAAAAAAAAAAAAAAAAAAAAAAAAAACAGCTATTGAAATTTGAAATCAAACAAAGTGATCATCAAACATGAATCAAATGCACTAACAGTGATTAAGTTAATCCTAATTGAGTAATTAAGTTCGCAATTTAGCAGGAAAAAAAAAAATTAGAGAAACAAATTGAAAATTTGAAGAAGTGAATTGATAAATAAATCAAAATAGCAAAGGAGAGAGAAACCTGTGAGTCGCCGAGACGATGAAGTCGAAGAAAGAGACAACAAAGAAAGAAGGGGATCAATCATAATGGTTAAGGAGTCGGGTTTATTGAGTTTGGGCCCATAAATGTATGGACTTTAATGTTTATGTTAAGTTTAAAGTCTTAGACACATTCTTATGTTCTACCTCTAAGCTTTAAGGCCCAAACAAAGATTTTGGTAACTTTGTACCTTAGGCTTAAGGCATATTTACTTTATTGAAAACGACTGAACTGAACTAAACTGAATTGAGCTGAATTGAACTGAAAGTTTTTTTATTAAAGATTAATAAATAGCAAATAAGAGAAGAACTGAACTGAACGTTTTAAGCTGAAGTAAACAAACCCTTGAATGGAACTTTTGCAAAATTCACAAATTACCGTAGTGGTATGTAATTCATCAACTTTACAAAATTTACAAGTCCTTAAAGTTGACGGTATAGTTAAACTATATTACCTTGATTGTTCCAGAGTTTTGATCAACATGAGCAAGTAAAAAAATAAAGGTATAAAATTATAAAAAACATTAACTACTCCGCAAGTAACCATATATAAAATACACCGTATAGATTCATAAACAAATATCGTTTGGATTTTAGCATAAATACCTTATATTTCATGTTAATATGATAGTGACAATTGACAACCTACCAAAATAAGAACTATGTTAAGACCATTTTTAACCTTGATATATGTAGGGCTAATAATAAGACGAGTTGTTAGATATTTAATTTGCTGCAACTTACGTAAACCATTTGTCACGGCAATGTTATACACATGAAAATGAGCAATCATACCACATTCTACGTGCCAACAAATCATTATTGCATATCCAGTGTTTTGTTACCTTACCACTTACACAATATTTGTTCTATTCCAATTTCCAACCACAAGTGGAACTCTTTATCATCGTTCTTATAATGCTCAAACCAGATTAATATTAATAATAGCTTCGTTGACTATTGTTTTTTTATTAGATGAAATACACTTAGTGCCAGTAAGAATAGAAAGCCTCTCTTAAAAAGGCTTGTACTCTGCATAATAAGAACTAGGAATTGAACGAAGATTGAAGCTAAAAACTAAACTGAACAAAAAAGCGAATAACAACCCTAACTCACTAATGGAGGTATTTAACCAGTTTTAATTTGTATAGCGAGATGTGATAGTACTAGTATTACTCATTTACAAGATACACTTTTAGCCATGGTAAAACTTCCAGGAACATAAGGTAAATTAACTTAATTGTTAACTTATGTACCGAAGAGATAAATATAGTTGTAGATAGTCATAAATTAACAACAAGTACGCCTTTTCCATAAAGTCTCAGAGGTTAACATTGAAGTAATAATAAAATCGTATATGATTTTGCCAAAAACTCCCTCCTATTTAAGCAAAAACTGGAGTAAAGTGCTAATCCAATGCAAATTGCAATATTGAGTTGCATTAGAGAGTGGCATAGCCTAAGGTAATCAAATTATTACTACGAAGGTCTGTTACTCAGCTAAAACGGTTCAGTTCAGTTCAACCTCTCATTATTATCTATAATCCATCATAAAAACTTTTAGTTCAGTTCAGTTCAACTAAAGTAAACAGCGGCCCGTAATAATCATAACATAAATATTCCATCCAACATAAATATTTATGTCTCTTCTCTATTGAACTTTCTTAAGCCACTACAAAAAGGTAAGCAATGAGAAAGTGACAACAATACAGTATAGTGAGGGAATGAAAGATCGTCCAAGTTCAAATTTAACGCCAACGGCTAGAGTGCAGACAAATGCAAGTTTGCATTTCAAAATTTTAACCTTATTTTATAAAAGAATCAAACGGTACTGTACGGAGTTTTTTCTGGTATTTATCTTTAAAAAACTAATAAGTGGCCTAAATTAAAGTCCCAAAATTGGATTGTCAAAGACAATTAGACTTATCGTTTGAACAAAACTAAAAATGTAAAATCACTATAAAACGTAACGAATTAAATAAAACAAGTAAATATATAAGTAAAGAAAAAACTCTACTTTGAGGACTTGTATAGAGGTCATCAACAAGGATTTTGTGGAGAATGGAGTTTGGAGAAAAGAGATGGTTGAAAAAAAAGAAAATTTTGTATACAAATAATTGGCAATAGTTGGTAGGTGGCATAATTTCAAAACAAGAAAATTTAATCTATAGGTATGATGTAGTGTACTGAAATCATACTACAAGATTTATAATTCTTTTATGCTATTAGTAGTGGGTAATTTACCAAGTGGATAGATATAGTCTTGCCATTTCTAATGAAAAAATCGCATGGTAGTATGGTTAAGTAATTAACAAAACATGTATGAAGAACTTGTTAAAAGATTTTAGGAATTTCGATAAAAAACATTGACTCTAATGCCAAACAACTACTCTTAAACATTTTACTCAAACAATTAATCAAGTAAGCAAATGCAAATATTACCTCCACTTTCGTGATTTTGATCAATTCTAAGAAATGTAAAGATATTTATTGTCTACTACAAAGTTTTCTTTCCTTTTTCTTTTGAAGTTATTTTTTCTTTGTTTAGCTTTTCTTATCACTGCATTTCCAAATTTCCTTCTAATTTATTTAGTAGTATTACAATCGGTTGCATAATTCCAAACAACAACCGCTACTCTATTCGTACTCCTTCCAAGACTTAAAAAGCAGATATGACAGCTGAACAACAAGAAGGGAATACTTTTATCCCCTAATCAATAACATCAAAATGAGTCAAAATTACATAAATAGTATCGATTTAGGAACTAAAAAAAACTAAAGAATAATTAATTAAAACAACTAATTAAATCACATAACCTCTAACAACAAACCGCTAAGTCGCTAACTCTATCTCCTGTTTTCAAGACTTAAAAAGTAGATATGGCATTGGCTAGGTGAACAAGAACGAAAGATGAGTGTATTGTCCATATCAAATGGTAAACCCTCAATCAGCATTCAGCAGTAGTTCACCTTTTCCAGGTAGTTGTTGAACTCACTCCTCTTTCGTTTCAATTTCAATTTTCCCCATAAAAACGTTAACATTAAATATACTCCACCATACTCAATTTTATTCTTTACTTTTTTTTTTTTTAGGATATTAAATAAGTATGCTATATGTGAAAATAAGACCTAAAATTAATTTATATCGGAAATATTGTGATTTTATCTTGAATTCTCCCATTAATACCATTTTGAAAAATATTTGATACGAGGTACTCCCTCAGTTCCCTTTTATTTGATACATTTTGACTTCTATATGCTAATGCATTTGTTTGACCTTAAATATCTCTTGTTGTGTATTACAATAAACGAATCAACAACCAAACATAAAAAAAGTAATCACAAAAGAAAAGTTGCTAATACGACAAACAGAAACGTAGAAAGGAAGCACCACCACGCACAAAAAAAAAAAAAAAACAACAAAAGAGCGCTAAAAAACAGAGGGACACATCGAAGATAATCTAACACCCCAGACACTCATACAATCCAAAAAAAAAACAAACAAAGGGCAAAATCGCAAACACACACTCCACTTTCCGAAACCGCCTCCCACACCACCCACTGCTTAACTTTTAACCCACTCCTCCATTTCCCCCCTATAATCAAACTCCATTATTTTTTTTTATCATTTTCCCCTGTTTCTTCCTTCTTCTAAAAAACCGTTTTTTTCATTTTTCTAACAAAAAAAATAAAAATGTGATATGATCATGTATGGAAGCGAAATAGCTCAGCTGCATCAAATGAAGAATAAATACAAATTCTGGGTTCACACCAAATTATGATGTGAAAATAACAAAAATTTCAAAAATTAAAACTGAAAATTAAATTACTCTCTCATATCCATCTCAAGTGTTTGCTCAACAAGAGTGGAGATTTGCCAGAAGAAGAGGATGAACTTCTCTGATCTTGTCTTTGTTTGTATGGCACTTTAAAGGTTCTTCCTTTTTTTCATTTTAATTTCATTTATGCAATAATTTTTGAATTTATTATATTTTTTTTTTTCCAGTATTTATTTTATTTATTTTTTTTGTTTGGGTACTTTGGATGTTATTTAATTCTTCAAGAATTAATCTTATCCACTATTTTTTGTGGGGTTTTATTTGATTTATTGTTGCCTATTGGGAATTTTATTCTTGCCTTTTTAAAAAAATTATTTTTTAATTTGTGGGTTCATTTGAATTTTGATTATTTATATAAAATAAATTTTGATTTTTGTATAAAAAATGGAGTTTTAATTATTATGGGATTTTTATTTATTGTCTTTTGTCTTACTTTTGTTCTTGTTTTGGGAAACTTTTTAGTTCACCTTATTACTGTTATTTTTTTTTTTTCCTTCACTCTTAAGTCAAGTCAAAGTTTTCAAGTGATTTTTTAATCGTTGTAAATTTGTAATAATTTCAAGCAATTAATGACTTTTCTTTGAGAAAATAAATAAAAAAATTTTAAAAAAAAAATCAAAGCATTTAGGTGTATTATTTGACTGTTTCTTTAAAAAGTATAAACGGATTAAATTTTAAAATGAAAAAATTGAACTTTTATTTTTTGGAGGAAAAAAAATTAACTTTTTTTTTTGGCCAAATTAATTTTCTGCTAAAATGTTTTAAAGTACTAAAATTAGTGGTTTCTTGCAATAAATTCAATGTAAAAAGGAAAAAAAGAGAATATTTAAAGGTTTGTATTCATATAGTGTATTTATTTGACAGTTTCTTCAAAAGTAAGCAGGAATATTATTTTAAATTGAAAAAAAATGAACTTTTTAAACTTAGCTTAATGTTTAAGACTTTAATTAATTTATAATTGTAATTATAATTATAATTAGGTGATTTAACTGATTTGAGCTTACTTTGTCATGCTTAGTTGAGGCGTTTACTAATTACATATTACTACAAAAACATGATAATAGGTTGTATTTTGATTGATTGCATATCAAGTTAGCCTGTAATGATGATTACTATCATATGTTTAATTAATTTGGAGTATATGAAGTTAAATATATTGAGTATAATGAAGTTGAATATGTTTAGTTGATTATTTATCATATTGTTTAATGTTAAAGTTATGATATATTAACCATAAAAAAAGTTAGTACATCATTAATTTTTAATCTAGAAAAAAAAAATACAGTTGGCATTATTTGATGGGGTTGTTTAAAAAGCCATTAAGTGTGTGGGCTCACGGGAAAGCATGTGCTTGGGTGCTGAAATCACACATTGGGGTGGTGAAGAGGATGGAGGTGGAGATCCAATTATCCGCCCCATGGCGTGGTGTGAGTACTAACTTAGATTGGAGATTAACGTAAATGTGTTGGGAACATGGATAGTGATAACAGGAAAATATTTGGCGTGATTGGAGTGCTATAAAGGAGAGGAGGTAAGAAACACGGGGGGGAACCAACGAGTAAATAATCGACAGACTGAGATAATGAAAGTGTGAGGGAAAAGATGAATATAAGCTCCGGGGGAAGA
>PYUH01000049.1:2764965-2815709 GCA_016808085.1 Suaeda aralocaspica
AAAAAAAAAAAAAAAAAAAAAAAAAAAAAACAGCTATTGAAATTTGAAATCAAACAAAGTGATCATCAAACATGAATCAAATGCACTAAACAGTGATTAAGTTAATCCTAATTGAGTAATTTAAGTTCGCAATTTAGCAGGAAAAAAAAAAGAATTAGAGAAACAAATTGAAAATTTGAAGAAGTGAATTGATAAAATAAATCAAAATACAGAAGGAGAGAGAAACCTGTGAGTCGCCGGAGACGATGAAGTCGAAGAAAGAGACAACAAAGAAAGAAGGGGATCAATCAATAATGGGTTAATGGAGTCGGGTTTATTGAGTTTGGGCCCAATAAAATTGTATGGACTTTAATGTTTAATGTTTAAAGTCTTAAACACATTCTTATGTTCTACCTCTAAGCTTTTAAGGCCCAAACAAAGATTTTGGTAACTTTGTACCTTTAGGCTTTAAGGCATATTTACTTTAGTTGAAAACGACTGAACTGAACTAAACTGAATTGAGCTGAATTGAACTGAAAGTTTTTTTATTAAAGATTAATAAATAGCAAAATAAGAGAAGAACTGAACTGAACGGATTTTAAGCTGAAGTAAACAAACCCTTGAATGGAACTTTTGCAAAATTCACAAATTACCGTAGTGGTATAGTAATTTCATCAACTTTTACAAAATTTACAAAGTCCCTTTAAAAGTTGACGGTATTAGTTAAACTATATTACCTTTGATTAAGTTCAGAGTTTTTTGATCAACATTGAGCAAGTAAAAAAATAAAGGTTATAAAATTATAAATAAATCAATTAACTACTCCGCAAAGTAAACATATATAAAATACACACGTATAGATTCATAATACAAATATCGTTTGGAGTTTAGCATAAATACCTTATATTTCATGTTAATATGATAGTGACAATTGACAACCTACCAAAAATAAGAACTATGTTAAGACCATTATTTAAACCTTTGATATATGTAGGGCTAATAATAAGACGAGTTGTTAGATATTTAATTTGCTGCTAACTTACGTAAAACCATTTGTCACGGCAATTGTTTATACACATGAAAATGAGCAATCATACCACATTCTTACGTGCCAACAATATCATTTTATTGCATTATCCATGTTGTTGTTGTTACTCTTATCCACTTACATCAATTATTGTTCGTTATTCCAATTTTTCCAACCACAAGTGGAACTTCTTTATTCATCTGTTTTTCTTAATACATTGTACCTCAATTACTTTTCAGATTAATATTAATAATATGCTTTCGTTGACTATATTGTTTTTTTTATTAGTGATGAAATACTACTTATGCCAGTAAGTAATTAGAATAGCCTTCTCTTAAATTAAAGGCTTGTTTACTTCTGCTAATAATTGATTAATTGAACTGATTGAAATTGAACTGAATTGATTGAAGCTAAATTAAACTATACTGAACTAAAATTAAGCTGAATTAAACAACCCTTATACTACACTAATTGGAGTGTATTTTAACCAGTTTTAATTGTTATTTATTTGCGAGATTGTATAGTACTAGTTATTTACTCATTTACAAGATACACTTTTTTTAGTCACATTTGGATATTAACTTGCTCAGGTGAACATTAAGGTAAATTAACTTAATTGTTAATTTTCTTATTTTGTACTCGAATATGAGTTAAATATTAGTTTAGGATAAGTCATAAATTTAACAACATATTGTTACTAGCCTTTTCCATATTAAGTCTCAGTAGGTTTAACATTGAAGTTAATAATAATATATCGTTTTTATATGATTTTGCCAAAAACTCCCTTCCATTTTAAGCAAAATACTTGGAGTAAATTTGCTAATTCCTTATATGCAAATAATGCAATATTGAGTTGCATTAGAGAGTGGCTATAGCCTATAGGTAATCAAATTATTACTACGAAGGTTCTGTTTACTTCAGCTTAAAAACGGTTCATTTCAGTTCAACTCTTCTTTTATTTTATTATTCATTAATCCATCATAAAAACTTTTAGTTCAGTTCAGTTCAGCTAAAGTAAACAGGCCCGAAGTAATAAACATTATTACATAATATATTCCATCTCAACAATTTAAATATTTTCATGTCTCTTTCTCTATTGATACTTTCTTAAGCCACTACAATTTTAAAAGAAGGTAAGCAAAATGAGAAAGTATGACATACGTATACATGTATATGTGGAAGTGGAATTATAATTCTTTTGTCTCAAGTTTCAAATTGTTAACTTGCTCAACGGCTAGAGTGCTAGACATTAATTGCAAGTTTGCATTTCAAAATTTTAACCTTTATTTTATAAAAGAATCAAACGGTACTGTACGGAGTTTTTTTTCTTGGTTATTTTTATCTTTAAAAAACTAATTTAAGTGCCTTAAATTAAAGTCCACAAAATTGAATTTGTCAAAGTACAATTATGACTTTATTCGTTTGAACAAAACTAATTAAAATTGTAAAATCACTATAAAACGTAACGAATTAAATAAAACTAAAGTAAATATATAAGTAAAGAAAAAACTCTACTTTGAGGACTTGTATAGAGGTCATCAACAAGGATTTGTTGGAGAATGGAGTTTGGAGAAAAAGAGATGGTTGAAAAAAAAGAAAATTTTGATCATACCAAATAATTAATGGCAATAGTTGGTAGGTGGCTATAATTTCAAAACAAGAAAATTTAGTCTATAGGTATGATAGTAGTGTACTGAAATCATACTACAAGATTTATAATTCTTTTAATGCTATTAGTAGTGGGTAATTTACCAAGTTGATAGATATAGTCTTGTCCATTTCTAAATGAAAAAAGTCGCATGGTAGTATGGTATAAGTAATTAAACAAAACATGTATGAAGAACTTGTTAAAAGATATTTTAGGAATTTCGATAAAAATACATTGACAAATCTAATGCCAAACAACTACTCTTAAACATTTTTACTCAAACAATTAATCAAGTAAGCAAATGCAAATATTACCTCCACTTTCGTGTTATTTGTATCATATTCTAAGAAAGGATATTTTATTGTCTACTACAAATGTTTTCTTTCCTTTTTCTTTTGAAGTTATTTTTTCTTTGTTTAGCTTTTCTTATCAACTGCATTTCCAAATTTACCTTCTAATTTATTTAGTAGTATACAATCGGTTGCATAATTCCAAACACAACAAACCGCTAACTCTATTCGTACTCCTTCCAAGACTTAAAAAGCAGATATGACTAGCTGAACAACAAGAAGGGAATACTTTTATTCCCCTAATACAATAAGCATCAAAATGAGTCAAAATTACATAAATAGTATCGATTTATAGGAACTAAAAAAAACTAAATGGAATAATTAATTAAAACAACTAATTAAATCACATAACCTCTAACAACAAACCGCTAAGTCGCTAACTCTATCTTCCTGTTTTCAAGACTTAAAAAGTAGATATGGCATTGGCTAGGTGAACAAGAAAACGAAAGATGAGTGTATTGTCCAATATCAAATGGTCAAACCCTCAATCAGCATTCAGCAGTAGTTCACCTTTTCCAGGTAGTTGTTGAACTCACTCCTCTTTCGTTTCAATTTCAATTTTCCCCATAAAAACTGTTAACATTAAATATACTCCACCATACTCAATTTTATTCTTTACTTTTTTTTTTTTAGGATATTAAATAAGTATGCTATATGTGAAAATAAGACCTAAATATTAATTTATATCGGAAATATGTGTGATTTTATCTTGAATTCTCCCATTAATACCATTTTGAAAAATTATTTGATACGAGGTACTCCCTCAGTTCCCTTTTATTTGATACATTTTGACTTGCATATATGCTAATGCATTTGTTTGACCTTAAATATCTCTTGTTGTGTATATATAAAGACGAATCAAACAAGATCTCATATAACTATATTATATAAAAAGTAATTCACAAGATGAATAATGTTAAGATTTCAAACGTAACAAACATTTAAGAACGGAGAGAGTATATCTAACACTCTACGACACAAATTAAATCAAAACTATAAATAATGCATATTTCAAAATATTGCAGCTAAAAAACAGAGGTAGCATATGATACGAAGTATATATATCTAACACCCCAAGACACTCATTAACATAATCCTTTTTAAAAAAAAAAATCAAACAAAAGGGCAAAATCGTCAAATCACATTCACCCACTTTCGCAAATTCCGCCTCCCACACCACCCACTTGCTTAACTTTTATATCCCACTCTCTCCCTAATTTTCCCCTTCTTCCTATAAATTCAAATTCTCTTTTCATTTTATTTTCTTTTTTATTCATTTTTTCCCCTGTTTTTCTTCCTTCTTCTAAAAAAAACCGTTTTTTTTTTCATTTTATTCTAACAAAATAAAAATAAAAAATGGTGAATGATTTCATGGTATGTGTAGATCGAATAATAGCTTCAGCTTGCTTACAAACTGTTAATGAATTAAATACAAATTCTGGGTTTCATCACCAAATTATTGATGATGAAAATAACAAAAAATTTCAAAAATTAAAACTTGAAAATTTAAATATTACTTCTTCATCATCTTCATCTTCAAGTTGTTTGCTTCAACAAGAGTGTAGAATTTGCCAAGAAGAAGATGATGATACTTCTCTTGAATCTCCTTGTGCTTGTAATGGCACTTTAAAGGTTCTTCCTTTTTTTCATTTTTAATTTCATTTATGCAATAATTTTGTTGAATTTATTATATTTAATTTTTTTTTTCAGTATTTATTTTATTTATTTTTTTTGTTTTGGGTACTTTGGATGTTATTTAATTCTTCAAGAATTAATCTTTATCCACTATTTTTTGTGGGGTTTTATTTAATATTATTGTTGCCATATTTGGGAATTTATATTCTTGCCTTTTTTAAAAAAATTAAATATTTTTAATTTGTGGGTTCATTTGAATTTTGATTATTTATATAAAAAATAAATTTTGATTTTTTGTATAAAAAATGGATTTTGATTTTTTGTATAAAAAATGGATTTTAATTATTTATGGGATTTTTATTTATTGTCTTTTGTCTTACTTTTTTGTTCTTGTTTGTGGGGAAAACTTTTTAGTTCACTATATTACTGTTATTTTTTTTTTTTCCTTCACTCTTAAGTCAAGTCAAAGTTTTCAAGTGATTTTTTAATCGTTGTAAATTTGTAATAATTTCAAGCAATTAATTGACTTTTCTTTGAGAAAATAAATAAAAAAATTTAAAAAAAAAAATCAAAGCATTTAGGTGTATTTATTTGACTGTTTCTTTAAAAAGTATAAACGGATTAAATTTTAAAATGAACAAAATTGAACTTTTATTTTTTTGAGGGGAAAAAAAATTAACTTTTTTTTTTGGCCAAATTAATTTTCTGCTAAAATGTTTAATAAGGAGTACTAAAATTAGGTGGTTTCTTGCAATAAATTCAATGTAAAAAGGAAAAAAGAGAATATTTAAAGGTTTTGTATTCATATAGTGTATTTATTTGACAGTTTCTTCAAAAAGTAAGCAGGAATATTATTTTTAAATTGAAAAAAAATGAACTTTTTAAACTTAGCTTAATGTTTAAGACTTTAATTAATTTATTAATTGTAATTATAATTATAATTAGGTGATTTAACTGATTTGAGCTTACTTTGTTTCATGCTTAGTTGAGGCGTTTACTAATTACAATTATTACTACAAAAACATGATTAATAGGTTGTATTTTGATTGATTGCATATCAAGTTTAGCCTGTAATGATTGATTACTATCATATTGTTTAATTAATTTGGAGTATAATGAAGTTAAATTATTATTGAGTATAATGAAGTTGAATATGTTTAGTTGATTATTATTATCATATTGTTTAATGTTAAATGTTTAATGATATATATAACTCATTAAAAAAAGTTAGTATCATTAATTTTTTTAATCTTAGAAAAAAAAAATACAAGTTGCATTATTTGTGTTTGTTTTAACCAATTTAATGTGTGGCTCACCTTGAAATCATGATGGCTTGTTTGCTGCAATGCTAACATTGTGTTTTGGGAAGAGGATTTAGTGGGAGATCCAATTAGCTTGGTTTGATTAATAATTAGATTGAGATTAAAGTAAATTTTTTGGGAAACAATTTGATGTGATAAAGGATTATATTAGTTATTCTTTGGTAGAGTGAAGAAAAAGTTAATCAAATATTATTGAATAAAATTTATAAGAGGTGGAAGATGTTTGTTACTCTATGTGTTAGTGTGTTACTCATTTGTAAATGGTGAACTATCTCTTATTGGACTTGTTTTGGTAAATGTGGTTGATTTTCCGAGGGTGCGTTAAGTAAAAATAAGTTGAATAGAATCGTCAACTAAGGTCTAAGGCTAAAACTAATTCTTAGTGCGAAATATTTGGAAGGAAGAAACTGAAACAGCTTACACTAGTTGTGTTTCACTCTTATTAAACTTGTGAAGGCGTTATGGTGATTAAAAAGTTTTTATTATAATATTTGATGAGGTTTTGGTTTAGGTAGTCTTTCTATTATAAAATGTTTCTGTTAATGTTAGTATGTTAACAAAGTAAGTTGTTACTTGTAAACAGTTTGCTCATAGGAAGTGCATTCAGAAATGGTGCAACAAAAAGGGCGATATTACCTGCGAGATTTGCAATCAGGTTGGTTTTCGCAGTTGATTTTATTTGTTGCCTGATATTAGTTACAAACTTACAAACATTTCAAAAAGCATGACAATTTAGTTATTTATTTAGTCGTTCCTATGGTGCAGGTGTTCACACCCAACTATACAGTCCCACCGAAACCAAAACCTGCTTCTGATGTCATGGCAGTTGATCTTAGGTAATATATGATTTTTTGAAACTACGAATGATTTATGTCTTTATTTGTTTGGATGTGTCCTGCTCTTGAGATACTACCTCCGTAAATGATTAGTTACAACAAACTACTTTTTTAATACTCACATATATTACCCTTTTGTTGCAACTAATTGTTTACGGAGGTAATGGTTGTTTTTGGAGATGAATTTTTATGATACCAATATATAATTAAACTTTACCCGTCGGTAGTATGTAGTTATTTGGAAAGAATATGGGCTTATTGTAATGTAGATTGTATTATACTATTTAAGTGTAGCTCTATCTAATATTCATTTAACAGTGCCACAATATTTTCATTATTGTTCTGAGGGAAGTTGCAAGTTTTAGGTGCTCTTACAGTCTTACTTCACATAGACATACAATTGGCATGTGTCTTCAATTCAAACTTATTGATTGTGTACTGAAGTCAAATTATTCTCGAGATGATGATTTCCAGTACCAGGTGAATTGTGGAGTACGGATTAACAAATACCTGACTCATGATTGATAAGTTATGGTCCAATCGGAATAAGGTTGTGGCTTTTCAGAAAATAGCTTCGATCTGTAAATGTTTTAGGTTACAAGGAATGATCTCTTCGTCTAATGTCTATATAAGGTGTGGATAATTTATATTTCTTGGTCCTCTAACCTAAGCAAAGAGGAATGTCTTATGATTTTGGTGGTTTTAATTGTGATGTGATTTCCTTAGATGGTGAGACTTGTTGGTAGCCAACAACTAGTCATGTTTGTGGTAGTTGTAATTTAGTTGAATAGTTGGTGAAGGAAATGATTTGAGTCCTTTTTGGGTTCCTTTTGTCGAAACACAGTTTTGGTAATCTGTTGACCTTGGTGAATTTGGTGTTCACTAGTAATTTTAATAAACTTTTCATATTAACTCAAGTACATGTGTCAGATTCTCGGCTCTTCAATTTGGGACAAAGTCATGATCTTTTTTTAATAAAACATCCAAGTTGAACACATATTTTGCATATAACGAGTCCTAGTAACCTATCTATCAGGTTGAAATGTATGGGATAATACTAAAGCTATGCTGTCTGTACATCTATAATTGAATGGAAGCCAAGCATTTTGGCTTCTTGGTCCTGCCTGCTTCTAGTTGCAACAATTTGACTAAACTCATAACCAATATGTTATATGTATATGGCTAAAAGCTATCACTAAACCAGTTTTTGTAGCGTTTTAATTGTTTATGATATGATTGCTGTGTGTGAGCTTAATTTACTTATGAAGTACTGCAACTTAAATCCGTTAAAATGTTTGTTATGTCTTATTTGTTTCAGTCAAGCTTGGGGTCATCATTTTGGTATTCGTGACCATCACCTTTTGGCTTTGGCTGCTGCTGAGCGTCAATTACTGGAATCAGAATATGATGACTATGCTGCTGCGAATGCTGGAAATGTCACATATTTGCGTTCAATAGCTATTATCGTATGACTACTTGTCCATTACTGTGTCCTAACTTTTTGCTGCCTATAGCCAGTAGTTTGAGATACTGATGTTTGCTTACTTTTGCAGTTGATGTTTGTTTTGCTAATCCATCAAGTCTTGATGATTACAAGAGATTTTGGGCTGATGCAAGGGAATATGACATTTTTTCGTGTAAGTTTGTCAACATTCTAGACTCATCCTCAATGAATCTCCGGCATTTAACTATTTTTTAGTCAAAGTGTTCATCTATATATGTGTAAATTTGAATGTTAATAGCTTGGGTTTTTTGTCATACCTATCAGCTCATGTCCTATATGTTACCCAAAGTAGATTAAACGTAACTATTGGTATTGATAACTGAATTAAAAACTGGTATTGCAACACAGGTAGAAGTGTCTCTGCTCCAGATTGCTGGTTTTCTTCTTCCATGCTATGCCCTGGTCCGTTCGTGGTATATTTTGTACACAAGGAGGAGACGACAGGTACAGGTTAGTTGCTTAAAATTTTATGGTTAGAGATTTGGAGTTTAGCTTCTTGTTATTTCCTTCTTGCCTTTTGTTTCATAGTAAGTTTATTTTCAGTTTGATCATTCTCCCATTTGCCGTTTTTGTGAAAGTCAAAGGCCTTCAACATTGATCATATAGTTTCATAAATATATACCCCCTCTGTCCGATATTAGTTGCAACTCGTTTTTGACAAAATTTGATGGTCATGAAAGTAGTGAAAAAGGACTGACTTTAGAAGTACAGACACAGCTATAATGCTTTCTCGGGAGGACATGTCTTAACTAATGAGATATTTCATTGAGGAATAAGTGAATTCTTTGGGAAGAAACGTGTAAGAAAATATTTTATCATGTGAGATATTGTGAGATTCATTACTAGTGTGTGTTTTTTAAATATGAGTTTGTGTACAAATAATGAAGATCTTTTTAATGTTTAATGGTGTATTGAAGATTTGCTTAAGGAACATAGGGAATAACTTTAAGGAAAAAATTGACAATTCGATATCGATGAATTTGTCCTCCCGCAAATAGAATATATGTGATGTTATTAAATCTTCTTCCTGTCATAAAAACAAAATTTTATACTTTTGGTTTTGCTATAGGACTTGAGAGAATTCTCATATTTGGTTGTTTTCCCAAGTGATTACTTTAATGATGACGAAGTTGTTGATATTGAAAGATTTCCACTGTCAATAGTCACTGCACTTGGGACTTTTTCATTTCATTACATTCACTTAAGTTAGGTGAAATACGTTTTGATAAGATAAGATCAGGGCTAGAAACTTCAACCTAACGACAGTCGGCAGGATAAGGCTTGTAACATTTGTTTCTGCAATTCTGCTCATCTTTCAATTTTTTTTTTATTCTGTGATTTTTCATATTTTTTGAAGTATGCTCATCTCGTCAATAATTGTGATATTATTGGTTGAATCTGTAGAGTACAAACTGTCTATGTTGTTTAACTTTTATGCTGATAAGAGCTCCTTTTTGGTTTCAGGGCTGAACCCTTTGATATCAGTGAGATTAACTATCAAATTCGGATGATTTTTTTCTCTGAAGAAGCTACTGGATATGACTAGTTGCTTCTCTGCAATTGCATCTTTCGACCTGCGCAACCAAGTTGCTACAGGTGAAGCATGCAGCTTAGTATCATACCGCCAAACCGGTTTTCCCCTCCTTAAAAGGTGTAGGGCGGCACACTCAATCAAATGTAAATGTAAAACTTGAGTGCATGTGCTCTCGCCATTTTCGTATTAACCTAAGTTTTAGGACATCATTTGGAAAATGAGAACTTGATGTCAGGATTCTTGTAAATGTTGCAGAAATCTGCATTATTGGAAAGCCTGGTGGTTTAATGACTTGTGGTTTTTTGAATTTCATGTTTTGTGGCGGATGGTCGCAGGTGGTAGTGGATATTCACTTGGGTGAGATGTGCGGTAGAACTAGCTAACAGTATAGGCGTAACTTCTACGTAGTTGGTAATCCATCGCTGAACTGAACTTCTGAGTTTGATTGTTGTCAATTTCAAGTATTTGGCATTGAGGGATTCTCTTAACTTACTGGCACCTTGTATTGCAAGATTAATTTAACTAAAAGCCTATGTCGATAACTAAGACAGAAATTTCAAATTTAGGATACGTAGTACATTTTAAAAATCTACCATGTTTTGTCGAAAAATTGCATGAGAGTACTCGACTTAAATTGTAGGTCCATATTTGCGTTTATTGTTCCATTTTAAAAGAATGGGTTGTGGCCTTGTGGCTGTGGGTAGATGAGATTTGTCTCCAAAGACAAAATTAAGTTTTTTTGCTATATCAGCTTTAAACCATTGTTAATGTTAAGAATGAGTAGTACAAAATTAGTAGTAATTTCATATATTAGTGTGAAAAGTGCCATTTTGTAATGGTAATTTAAGCTAAACAAAATTAAGAAAGGTATGAAATGAGAAAGTAAAAGGTGGGAAATTAGGAGTGTGGGATGAAGAGTGGGAAGAGAAGCAAGCAAGCAAAGAATGAATTATGAAAGCGTGTGGGCCTACAGACCTACAGTACATACTTTAATTTACCATTGTCCTAGACTTTTTGCCTCATCTGCTTATCCGAGATTCGTGGGACCCACTTTACGAGTTTTTTTAATTTATTTTTTACACTAATGTCTTTTTAAACACAATTTAGATAGTTTGTAAGATTATTAGATTTCTCTTTTGAGCTTTGGCTTAATTGGTGGGACTCTATTTTCTGTGACACTCCGTGTAGAGAATGATTTTAAAATTTTGGTGGTAGGAATTAAGGGTCTGTTTACTTCAACTGAAAACAGGTGAGTTGAATTGAATTGATTGGAGATGAACTGAACTGAAAGTTTTTTAATAAAGAATTAATGAATAACAAAATAAGAGAAGAGCTGAACTGAACGGAACGGAGCTGAACTGAACTGAACATATTTTAAGCTGAAGTAAACAGGCCCTAAGAAGTTACTTTAGCAACTACCCTTCCAAGGAGTCATAGAAGCAAGGTTGAGAATCGATCCCATAATTTTCTAGAATTGAAAGAGAAACTCTAACGAATTGAATTCTATTACTCTCATCTTAGCGACTGCCGACTAGTACTTGTTTATCATGTTGGGTTATCCTGACATGTTGTGCTTATAACTTACGTCTTTTAATAATATATACAAGTTTTGTAAATTGTGAAGAGCATACTACTTTGAAAAATGAAATCGTTGGATCAAATAGACTAATACTCATGCGACCATATAAACTATAAACATATCGTGACATGCTTATACTTAACTCTCATATCAATATATCATGTGTTATTTTTTCATTTCAGATCACGTTTTATGTTGTCCAATCTAACTCCGCCCTTTTGAAGGAGCTAGTATCACGTGGAACTTGGTAAGCGTGAGTGGTCACCCGAAACCAAAGAAGATGTTGTAGTCATGTAGTGATTCTAGTGAACTATAATAAGTGAGTGATGAATATGGACCTATCTATAAAAATGATATGATGTTTGTTTGCATTAAATTTTAGTATTTTACAAGGTTGAAGTTAGAAAAGAAACAAAGATGGCTAACAGAATCAAACTTAAGTGGCTAAGTTTAAGACAAAAAATTAGGGACCCACTTTGGAAACTGATCACCTGAATGGATCTCCATAAAATTGACCTGTCAAGCCTTTCGTTTCCCGCCATATTAGTACTACTACCACCCCCTTAAGTTATTTCTGATTCATCTTTTCAATTGGTTTCTTTTACTACTCGTAACTTCTTTCACTTGCATCATTTCTTTTTCTTTTTCATTGGCTTTACTTTGTTGACATTTTTATGTATTGCCTCTTCTTTTTTCTTAACTTGTGGTTGCATTTTCACATCATCGACATGAAGACGTGTGTGTTGAGATTTGAGACTAGTCGCTCCCTTTGTTATTCTTTAGTTTTTACATTTTACAACTTATGGACTCGACATACAATACTACGATCCTA
This sequence comes from Suaeda aralocaspica, assembly GCA_016808085.1. NCBI lineage: Eukaryota > Viridiplantae > Streptophyta > Magnoliopsida > Caryophyllales > Amaranthaceae > Suaeda > Suaeda aralocaspica. Next base: position 2,777,212 of record PYUH01000049.1, read on the forward strand.
TGTACAAGTAGATGTGTTTGTGACATTATTGGTTTGATCTCGTTAATAAAAATGGTTGGTTTTAATGTAAGGTAAGACAAATAAATACTTGTTTTGATATTTACGCGAAACATACATGTGACAATAATTAAAATGAACTGTTAACTTCTATTTTGAGAATGTAGGAAAGAATAGGGTTTTGTTCTTTTCAGTTTAATTTTAGTTCAGTACATTTTAATACGAAGTAATTCTTAAGTCTAAAGAACAAAGCTTAACTTGAAGGCTGAAATACTTATAATCACTTCTTTTGTATTAGATAAAAACCCCTAAATTAGGGAAAAAAAACTTAATTGACCCACCGGGTAAGTTACCCAATCTTAATTGTGAGACAATTAAATTGTGATAGAGGAATCCAACACATCACAATTTATATTTTCTATGCATTCTATTAGTAATGGGTAAGTTACATTGGGTAGATGTAGCATTCTCGATGGATTTGTTGTTAAGTGTATACCCCTAGATACAATTTGATGCTACACTTAGTTTCTTACTCAATTTTACCTTTTTCACTTTTATTTGCCATTTATTCTTTCATTATTTATACGTCATTAAATGTGTTTGTGATAATATTGGTTTAATTTTGTCAATAGAAATGATCGGATTTTAATGTAAGGTAAGAGAAATAAATACTTTTTTTAATATTTATGTGAAACATAAATGTAATAATAATTAAAAGTAAAATTCTATCTTGTAATTGGAGACGTAAAATACTTGGTTCAATACGTTTTAGTTTAATACATTTCAATAATTCTTCAGTGTGTATTATGTTCATTATTTTAGCAAATTTAATTTGATAAATTTGAGCTCTAAAGAATATTTCTAATATCTTAACTAGGAGACATGAAATACTTGGTTCTAAAGAACATATTTGAGTTCTAAACTTCTCTTTAAAAAAAGAAAATCCATTTTTATTTTGTAAACATGGCACGCCACATTTTCCATTCCATCCCATACTCTTCAATTCATCCCTTTACATTATACTCTCTACTTAATTTCCTTTCAATTTTCTTTTTCCTCGTAAGTTTTCTTTCACCAAAACAAACAAAGGAAAACTTGTTTTACAATATTGTATTTGCATTGAAAACTTTTTTCTTAAGAAATTTTTTTCATTGTAACAACAACAAAAAAGAATGAAAAAAAAAACACCGGAAAAACCTTAGAAGAAATCGGAAATAGTAAAAGTATTGGATGACAAGTTTGAGAAACAAGAAAAAAAATGAATGTCGATTCATTAGATTTTTTTCTTGAACAATACTTTTAAACATTTTTTTGGCGAAATACTTCCCCCAATTATAATGTTTTTGTTGTAAAGGAAAACAAGTGCATGCATGTATGTTCATTCTTTTTGAAAGAGATCACGATTTTGAAAGTAAATGGTTCGCATTAGTAAGACTGTGGTTTTGAAATTAAGTGGACATCAATTTTAAAGTTGGTAATTATACATAAACGATATTAAGTAACGCCGTTGGGACATTTGATAAGCATTAAATGATTTCCTAAAACAGTATTTATTTAGAAATTCAAGTTAAATCATGTATATTTACAATGCAATTAGTGCTTGTTTAAAATTATCATTTTCATTTTTAGCATGTTTATTCAGTACCCGTGAACTCCGTGAAGCGCTTATTAGCTTTTGCCATATATAAATATTTTAGTAAGCCGACCAATATAGATAGTGAGTGTAACTTTATATAATAAAGGGAAATTCTATTACTTCTGAAAGATACCAAATTGATATAATTTCTCTATCAAGTCAAGTTAACTTTTGAAAATAAGTGACAATGGATTTAAATCTCTTCATGAGTAATTGGAGCCAGCATATGGAATTAGGGATGGAGATATCATTAACGTTTAACTCTATGTATTTGCTGTGTAACACGTTCTACTCCCTAATTTTCTAATTTTGTTTTAATATAATATATTAAATATAAAACTTGCGCTGAAAATTTATTTTTTACCTATTGAAAATGTGGTTCCCTAAAATTAAAAAGGAAAACAACTTATATCAGAATTGAATGGAAAATATTTTATCCCTCATAATTGAACGAGATTGATTTCCAATTCAATCAGATAAGCAAAAACGTTTAAAATATAAAATTTTATCTACAACAAAGCATCGGAAAACTTTATATAAAATTTTCATTCAGAATTACTTTACGCTCTATCAATCGAAACCTAATTCCATATGATGCGTTTTTTAAATCTCGTTTATGATCATAAGTTGTACCCCGGACTACTATATGTTAATATATTACGCATCAATTAACTACTCCTATAGCCGTATTACTTTATGGTGAACTACTCATTTTAAGTTGAGTTGCAGTTTTTAAATCCTAAATCGAGCAGAAATATGGTAAGCAGATAGGCAAAGATGTTTTGTTGGACTCATAATTAGTGGGAAGTAAATCAATGATGTGTAATTTCACTAACCTGGATATTCCCTTACACATTTTGCTTCTCGTAAAACATAAACAAGAAAAATGTGGTCAATAATTCAATACTTCCTACTATATAAGATCATTTCTATATATGTCATTTCATTAATTTAAGTATGCAAATAGCTATCAACTATTACTTTGTCTCGCAAAACCGTTTCAAACAAACAACTAAAACAACATGTTCATACTCCGTATTAAACACACTACATAATCCGTTCAATACTTGTAAGAAAATACTTTTGGATAAGAAATACGCTACTCAAAAATACAGATTTCAGCAACAACTCGACCACAACCCATAAAACTTGTTTTGACTCTTGACTTAACAAATTTGGTCCAATTCAACCAGATTTTAGCTTGCACCTTTGCTAATTTAAACTTATTATTTTTAAGTATATTCATTCCAATTCAAATTAATCCAGTCTAAATCACACTAGATCTTCAACTACGTTTTCGAGCGGCTCAATTTGAACAACCCAAATCTACCAACCCGATGCAAGATTTAAATGCTTTTCTAACTAAAACAACAAGCTCATAATCCGTATTAAACACACCACATAATCCATTTAGTACTTGTAAGGAAAGAATTGGATAAGTAACACGCTACTCAAATATACAGATTTCAGCAACTATTCAACCACAACTCATAAAACTTATTTTGACTCTTGACCAAACAAATTTAGTCCAATTTAACAAGATATTATAACTTCCACCTATGCTAATTTAAGCTTATCATTTTAAAATCTATTCATTTCAATTCAAATTAATCCAATCCAAAACTCACGAGATCTTCAACTATGTTTTCGAGCATCTCAACTCGAACAACCCAAACCTCTCGATCCGATCCGATCCGATCCAAGGTCTAAATGCTCTTCTAACTTGTAGTACAGTAGTGACATGAGACGAAAGAACGAGAAGCGCGCCAGCAAGCTAGCTAGCGCGTAGGACATAAAAAGAGAGGGTCATTTTCTCACAAGCACCCAAAAAAAAAACTGGTCATATTCAACGAAACTTAAAATCAAACTGACTTCAGCAAAAGCATATATAACTCTCATATACATATAAACTATACAAATATAAAACCAACGATTTAATTTTATTAAAATTAATTTAATATCTTCATAACTACTTTACATGGTTGGAAATTAGCTGTCACATAAAAATAAATTAAAAATATATACCCACATAATTTTTTCTTTTTAGTATTTAATTTCTTCTTCTTAAAAAAAGATTTTTCCTTTTTTACTTAACTTCTATAAAAACCATCTTCATTAAACCCAAAACCTTCTCATTTTTCTTCCTTCTCTCTGTTTTTACTTCAACTTCTCCAAAAAAAAAAAAAAAATCTACTCAAAAGTAAATAAAAATTGATTTTTGTAAAAAACCCAGAAAACCCTTTTTGAAGTTTTAGTTAATCCTTTAATTTTGGTGGAACCCAAACAAAAAAAAAAAATTAAAATTTGGAAAAAGTTGATTACCAGAATTTGCCTTTTGTGCTTTAATTCCGTTGATAACTGAAGAATTTTGCTATATAAAGTTTGAAACTTTTGAGTTAATTTCTACACCTAATATTTTGGGTTTTATTTTGTAAGAAGATTAGCAGAAATTCAGACATAAAGTTGTTTACTTTATGAAATGCAAACTTTGATTTTCTCTGTAAGTTCAATTTTTCTTTCCTTCTTTAGATTATACTAATTAATAAATGATGTTTGTAATTTTATATCAAATATGTTAATTAATGATTATTATTATTGTTATTGTCTTTAAATTCAATTTTTAGTATCATGGATTAATATTTTTGTTTCATGCATGAAAATGAAATTAATGGATGATTTTTATTACAAATATGTTTGAATTTGATTTTTTGAAAGAATAAATGATAGTGTGAAGAAGAGAAAGAGTAAAGTATTTCAGGTAGATGGTGACATAATTTTATATTTTTTTAGAATTTACTCAAATAATTCGTCATTTGGTCAAATATTACCCTTTTTTTTTTAATTTTTGGAAGGTTGGTAAAAATTATACTCTTTAGTTGATTCTCTAATGTTATAATGACAGTAAATGTAAAAAGATTTGGGTGTTAACAACTTTTTAGTACTGTACTTACTCGTTTTGCCATCATCTTTAGGATCATGTCTGAATTATATCCTACTTTGTACTGTACTTGTACTTTCATGTAAATATGTAATAGTCACTCGTAAACTTGAATACTTAGATAATTTTGAGGATCATAATGTCTTAGAATCGAGCTTTAATATAATGCTGATTGTATACAAGTTGTGCACTCAAGCATGTTGCGTTGAAATGTTGCAACTAATTTGAGACGGAGAGTGTACTATGCTCCGTGCCCCATATTTGTAGAGGACTAGAGGTCGTATACAAGCGGGGGGTTGGAGGCCTAGGGACGGAAAATGGGAAATTCGAAATGTAAATCTTAAAATAATGGTTTAATGGATATGATAAGCTATTTATTACGTGCGTTGTCTTTGATATGATATTGATGGCTTGACTATATATCAAGTGAAGTGCTTGTGCTATATATTTGTTTAGAACTCAAATGGTCTAATGTATAAATACTCGCGTGCCTTTGATATGATATTGATGACATGACTGTCACGTGAAGTGCTTGCGCTACATAGTCGCTTATAATTCAAATAGTCATCATAGACAAAACGCTATACTTGATTACTTGGTACTCCACAGTAAAATATCCTTAAATCACTTTTATTTCCCTTGACCATTTGCTAGTTTTTACACCCTTCAAAGTGCACAAACTGTGGAGTACTTTTTGGAGTTGTGGGACCCACAAATTTGGTAGTGTTCTTGGATTACATTCAACTCAGGAAACTGTAATAATAGATGACCTGTATCCTATATCACTATGTACTTGTAATTGCACTTGGAGTTGTTGATGTAATTAAGGTAGATGACCAAATTAACCAAATTTCATACATTTTTATATGTTTTCATTTATTAAAAATTTGGAAAATGCATGAAAACGAAGGAACATATTTTTAAAATGTACTGTAATTCCTTGCCAAAATTTCTGTTGTCAGCTTGTGTTGAATTTGAATTATGATATGCGTATTTTAGGTTCTATTCATTGCTGGTGAAATATTTTCTGATAGGGCCTTTATACTTTATAGTTTGTTTTAGTGGTCCTGAACTTATAGAACTAACTAAACAAGAGTATATAAGAGTATATAGTTAGTCTTGTTTAATCTAGCCAATAGCATATTACTCGTATATAGTTTTATCCATTTTGTCATGTCATTGGACTTAATTATATGCGTTGGTTGAGATATTCCGCTAAATTGTATGGATTAGGACAATATGGTACGTAAGCAATCATCATGTTAAAAAAAATAACTGAGACGCGTTTCAGTATTTCATGATGGATACTCCAATTTGCTTAATCGCATGGTTTTATGTTTAATATTGAAATAGGTGTATCTACCGTACTAACAACTAAATATGAAATGTTTGTGGTCGATTTTGGTTTTTCCCCTTACTAATTGTAAGTGTTGTCGGTTTGTGAGTCTATGCATATAATATTCTTGAATGTTTCGGATTTATGCATATATTGTTTTCTTAATTGATAGTAAATGGTATATGATTAGGTAGTGTCAGCAATTTTGCTGAAGTTTGATTTTTGACTAGATTGCTTTGTTCCTTGTTCGTTGTATATTCTATGAGCCAACTATATTATTATATGTTTAGGTTTTATAATGACATGCATGAAAGCGTAGTATGAATATAAATATGCAAGTTGGAATTGCTGCATTCTGCTTGGATGTTTCCTGAGTCCAATTAATTCAATGTTTTTTTTTTTTCGGCAACCTTAAGTTTTGCTTCTTCGATGATACAAAGGGCAGTTGTGCTGCATGAATTATGTGGATGTTCCACTGCATTATTGGGAACAAGCTTGATTACAGTGTGAAACTCATACGAGTACGAGGTCTTGTGATCACTATCATAGAGTTAACCTTTTTTTTTATTTTAGAACTCTTATGTTGGTTTGGTCGATATTCCTCTTTGGCTTCAGATTGACATATTCTACAGATGAAATATATGTTTATTGTGTAGTATGTTTTTCTAAGTTGCTAAATGTTCCCGTGTTACACGTAACAGATAGAATAAGGTATCAATGATGCTGGATGTATGTAAAATAGGCTTAAATTGTTTATTGGGGGTTCATAAGTGTCTAGTGTTCACTTGCACTAGGATAAAGCATGCTTGACTTGGTCCCTCTGATATGATCATTCATCATCCCAATATCACATTAAAACATATTTTTGAGTGACTAAAAAGCAATGATGTGACAGTGGTAATGATATTGTTGTTTTCTTAACATTAAGTTTATATTTGTTTACAATCTGTAGCATCTTAACATTTCAAAGATCTCGATAAGAAAGGTTGATTAAAACTACCGACGTTCCTCGTTGTGGATATGTCTTATAATGCCATGATACTTGGGCTTGTGTATTGTTTTAGAGTCTCAACTTTCAAGGTTACATGCACATATTAAGGATTTAAAGAACTAGATATTGTCCATATTGGTTAAAGAAAGATTGTTACATGAATAGATAATGTATGGAGTACTTTACTGACATATTAGCTGAATCTGTATTGTGCTTGTGCTAGGTGAGTATAGAGCACTGAAATGACCGAACTCAAACGACGGGTTAGTCCTATTGACCAGGACAATTTTACATCGGTTGCATCCAAACGACAAAAGGTTGATATGTCAATTTCTACCAAGGTTTGTTTGTTACTTGTTCATCTTGGTAGACCTTTTGAAGTGTTTTAGTATTAGTTATCATGCTTTAGAAAAATATGAGCGAAAATTACGTAGTATACATTGTGCAAGCATGTACCTGCTGTCTTATATCAATGGGTTTTTTGTAGCTTGATTCATGGTTTATTGATACAGGAAAGGAAAGAGAAACTTGGTGAAAAAATAACCACACTTCAACAAATTGTTTCTCCATATGGCAAGGTAAGTCACATGTCGAAGGGATTTAACATTGGAGGAGAAGTGGAGACAACTTGTAAATTGTAATTGCATACTTGTCTGAACTTGACTTTCAATGACAGAATAATCTTTTCCTAATGCAGACGGATACAGCTTCTGTACTGCATGAGGCGATGGAATACATTAAATTTCTACATGATCAAGTGAATGTATGATTTCTATTCATTTAAAATCATGATGATATTTTGTGCTTGTTGACAGGGTTAGAAAATCATTTTTCTTGATAAGATTTTAGCTCTGGTTTCTCGATCGAGAATTTTGGGAAGGAAATAAGGGATTACATCATTTACATGTGGCACTGTCTAGTTATATATATAATATTGTTCAGAAAACATTGGTGTTGCATTGATTTATTCACCATGCCTTAGAATGGTTCTTCTACTCATGCACTGATTTATTGTTTTATAAGACACTTTAGGGTGTATTGGTGGCTGTAGCAAAACATCTTTATTATAAGTCTAACTTGAGCTTTTTTAATCATCTTTTTAAGTATGGGTTGAATCTACTTATCTATTACTTATGTTTCCGAAAAGTTTTCAATTCTGATCTAGCTAAGTAGAATCGCATTATAGAAGCATAGTTTACATAGAAAACTTTGGTACTTTTGTATGGGATTGATTTACTGTGGTTGCTCCTCTGACTTGAGGTTTTTTTGTTTACCGTAGGTTTTGAGTGCTCCATACCTCCAAAATACCCCTGTTACAAAAATGGAGGTGAGTACCTGTGTGATTATGTTTCGTCGTTATAGGATATTCTGTGCATCATGGACTCATGTTATGCTGTCATGCCCACTAACAATAGAACTAGTTCCACTCCACGTATCATACAGTCGAAAGATGACATACATTGTGTTTTATCTTTCATTCTTGTGACTTGGATCATGATCCTTGAACTGGTTATCAATTTTAAAGGTTTTCGAGAAATTTATCAAGTGTTTGATGATGAGAAGTAGAATTATGTGTTTGGTTTGGGTTTTAGACATGATGAGAAAGAGATATTGATGTGAAGTCTGTAGCCATTTGGGACTTTATTCAGGGTTCTTTGAGGTAGATGCAGATTGCTCTGATGAATTCTTATCCTTCATTGAACATTGTGGAAAGTGGTTAGGTGCTTTTTAATGAATTATTGACTTTAATGTCGCAAAAATAGGACTATATTTTGGTCATTGTTCTACCTTCTTGACTTTCTTGGCCTAAAAAGTGACTACTAGTTATTGTAGTGTACATTGTCAAATTACTAGGCTCTATGTTCGATAACGTTCAAAAAATGAGATATTACATAGATCGTTTGTTTTCGCTATTTGAACTCTTCTTGTTCAAAAGTAAAATATAGTTGGGAGTTTTGCAACTGGGATACTGGCCCCGGATACAACTTGCATGCTTATGTTGAACTTCTCCCCTCACTTTCTAAATTAAATCCACCGTCGTCTTATTGATTGTCAAAGGATCAACTCATCCTAAAGCTTAAGCTTATGGTTGGAAGCCCGGGATATGGTTATCATTTGTTTGCTCTACCATGTTGTGCATACAATGGTCCTATTTTCTTCGAATGCTGATTTGTCATTTTTCTTTTTTTCTTGTCCTCAGGAACCTGTACAGTATACCTTAAGAGGCAAAGGTTTATGCCTTGTACCAATAGAGTTAACTGATGGATTGGATCGCAACAATGGTGCTGATATTTGGGCTCCCATCAAAACTGGTTCACCGAGATTCTAGTACTCACTTTTACAGTCTTATGAGTATCATTCCGTTTAACTACCATTTACCCGTACTTGCAATACTTCATAGTTCATCCTGCAGCTAATTTGCCTTCTGAGGTTTATGTCCTCCCTGAAGGCAGTCAGTTTTCGGACAGTGAAAGTTTTGCAGTTATACTTAGCACAGTTCATGGTCTGTTGTTATTTCGACAACAGTTCTGGACCCAAGCGATGAAGCATGAAGTGCCTGAAATTCATGACCTCTTAATCTTTCTGTGATTAGGTAGATGTAATTAATAATATAAGATTTATACAGAGGTTCGATTGGTCTGATGATATGTGCAGATAAATCAAGAAAGTAGTTGTTCAGCTGAAATACTCGGATTATCTTGATATAATATTCGTATTGATACATATGATTATGCTTGTGTTGGTGAATTTGTAGTCAAAGATCAATTCTTTCAAATGTAGACTATTTAAGGCATGTTAAACCGCAATTTCCAAGGGAGATATGGATTATTGTATTTCATACAACTTCCATATATAGGTTAACAGTGAAAACAGTGACAATGGTGTGTTGTTTCATACATGATACTTGGTATTGTTCAATTTGCACTTTGTACATACTATGGTCTATGGTGCAAACTGCAAAAAGTTGCCAAATTGCACCAATTGCACTCACTTAGTCACTTTTACCACGAATAAAATACTCTTGAGTTTGTTGAGATTGGAAAGGCGAGAGAAGATAGCGAAAATGGTCTATATAAACATAAAGGTGCGCTAAGTAAAATGACAATGTGCATAGCACCGTATACACAATTATCCGAGGTTAACATTTTGTTGATTCGAATGAACTCATGTTATGTCACCTTTGGGAGATACCGCTTAATCTTACAATTGAGTTTGAGTTGTTTCAAATCTATTAATAAGGTTGTGTCTATTGACAATATCATGTGTGAAACACCGCTTTTCTGACGGAATCAATTCATTTCAAGCGTCATCTGAGTTATAGTTAAGCACATTTTGACGGTTTTCAAACACGACTAACCTATAAAGTATAAACAAACAGTGGTCGGGTTCCTTAGGTTAAGTGTTGATAAAGCTATTGGTAGCCTGGTAGGTAACTTGGATTGTGTGTGAGATGAGAATGACATTCTAACAACTAAATAGGCCAAGTCAAGATTTGCTGGTTCACAGTTCACATCTACATTTCTTCACTTTGTCGCCACAACAAATTAAAACATTCTGTTTAAAGTGATGCCAATTGAATATACTTTTCCATCATTTCTTTTTCCGGAAAAAACTATTTTACATCAACATGAAACATTTGAGATTCCCTAATCAATTATTTAATTGACTTTATTTATAGTTATAATGTCATATGCATGATAAAAAACACTTAACACTAATCAAGGAAATTTTATGCTCGCAATTATGGCTACTTAATTGCCTACTTGTGACACTGACACTTGTTTCTTTTGCTAGGGTTAACATTATTTTGATGCAACTTTGATAGATTGTATGTTTATATAGAAAAGAATGAAATTAAAGGATGGGTGGGGTGTAACTTCTCCTCATTTTACTGTCTCGTCAAGGTTGAGTAGCCAGCCAAGCTACTCAATCGGATGGACCGTGGTCCGTGGTTGAGTTCATCTCATCGACAACAAGAATTGCGAAATGTTATTGAAAAACTAGTAGAATACTCGATAAACATAAACCAGAAGGCTATTATAGCGATATCTCAAAAACTTGAATTCTTTTATCGTATGAGTAGTAACCTCTATAACTTTTTTTTATTTTTAAGAAGCCCTCTCTTAGGGGAAAATCGTTCATAAATAAGTACAAACATATACCTATTCCCTAGGGCTGCAAATCGCAAGACCAATTGTCTTTTGACATTTTTCACTGCACACATCAAAAGATTTACATGAGAAAATTAAACCTTTAATTAGGTTCATCTCAATAATGAATCTCATAGTAAAACCTAGGAATAATTCTTCTTAGAATGACAAAACTCAAAACAGTTTTCATCCATCCTCTCCAAAACAAAATGAGCAAGCATTCCATAGTTTTCAACCATATTCTCCTTGCATAAAAACTCCTCACTAGACTCTCTTTGAGGGTCCAAATTATAGTCATGCACAAAAACATGTGTCTTACCACTCCTCGCCGTGGCCTTCTTGCTTCTTGCCAACACACCGGCAGTGAAGATGGTTGACATCCTCCCTGGGGCGGCGTGCCAATGGCCTCGTGGACCGTCGACAAGGATGACATCCCAATCAATGTCATAAAATTGGTTTGGCAAGTCATTGAGGCCTAATTTGCACTCAGAAAATAACAAGTTTTGTACTGGTCTACACTCATTGTGTGATTGCTCTTTTACGGAGGCTATTAACTCTTTGTAATCTCTTAGCTTTGTTGTGTATTGTACGTCGTAGGCTTCGATTTCCGGGTGTTTTTCCTCCATGTATGCTGCATAATACCTGCCATTGTGCAACCAATTTAGACGAAGACATTCATCAATGTCACATAGGAGTACCATACTCCACCTATATGACTAATCTAATTAATTCTCAATTAGTGTTAGTTCTATGGTAAAGACTTAAGAGACATGTACATGCATGTTATATTCGTTTTATACTTATATTTTACGTTACAGATTAATATTACGTGTGATATTGTACGTCATATTTCTTATAAGGTTTAAAGAAAAAGTCTTTTGGCAACAAATCACATACAATTATACAAACTACAAAGTATTTAACTAAATAAGTAACTACTAATATATTTCTATATTTCAATCACAAATTTACGATACTTCAATTCGTGTGTTCTTTTAACAATTATATTTTAATTTAATCAAGTTAAGAAGGAATCAAATTTGTGCCTCCCACCTGTTATACATTTTCTTTTGGCTTTTGCTGTCACTCTTTTGTGTGAATAATAACTATATATATATATAACGTACCATTATGTTTTGTGTTACGTGCATATGAATGAAATTTGTGTATGAATAGCGTCAAAATTCTTATGCCGCTCTAACTACAGATTAAAAACCTTAGATTGAAAGCATAGTAAAATTACCTGTTTTCGTCGATGAAAACTGTTCTGCCATGGTTGTTAAGAGCCCTCCAAAGCAATGTTTCATGGGAGAGCCCAAAAACAAGAAAATTACAAGGATATGTACACCTACGTAACACATCCGAGATAGCCTTGGTTTCTGAAAGTTGCATCTTTTCAGTAGTATTAGCATTTGATGAGTAATGTAGAAGCGTGCTCATAACATTCTTAGGAAGTGCATATTGAGCGGCCCCACCACCCATAACAGCATGAGCAGCCGTGACAACGGCTCCTCCAATCGAGGTGGCCGTAGAAGAGGCGGACGAGGAGGGGTTCAAGGAGCTCGAAAACGAGTCACGGGTGAAAATAAGTGTTAGGAGAAAAATGAGTGTGAATAATGATATGAAGGCTAACACCCATAATCGATTCGAACTCCCTTGTTTGAGGATGTAAGGGTGAAGAAGTATAAGTTTTGTGTTGTTTGCATTTGTGGTGTTGTTGTTCTTCATTGTTTTGAGTTGTATGTTAATATTTCATGCAATGATGAACTGAATGAAATATGAAATGAAATAAAATGTTATTTTGGTTTATAAATCTAAGTGAAAATATGAGAAAGAAGGGAATTTATATAAAGGGAAGAGTAATATGCATGGTAGGAAATTTATGTCATAGAATAAATTTTTTTTAGGAGGGTTGGAGAAACTTGGAGTGGAAAAGATGGGTAGAAGGGAATGAATATGACATAAGAATGGTATGTTAAATTGTTTATTAAAGTGGTTGCATTTGATTAATTAAAAGTAACACAAAATAAGATGTACAAGTTGTGATATGAAAGCCAATTCTAATTGACCACGTGGAAAAAATTGTAGTTATTTGATGTGTGTAGTTTTTGTTTATGGTATAAATAAATTTGGGACTTAATCAATATTGTAGGTAATTAGTGTATTTTTGTGATAATTATCCATCCGCCATTTTTGCAGTGATTTAATGAATGAGTGAGATATGTGGTTAAAAAGATGTGAATAGGTAAAAGTATAGAAGTTTCTATCTTAAAGACCTTCCAATCCTATTCTTGCTTATTATGAGTTTTATGATTTGTGTAGTCGTGTTTTGTAATATGGAGTACTTTACAATATTTTATATTTCTATCCATCTATCTCAAATTGTTTAGCGCATAGTACACCTAGTTCACCGAATCATTGAAGCTTAGTTACAATAACATTCGGATCAACCTAATCTATCACCTCTTTGTTGATGGTGAGTCTGTCAATAAGCTAGAGTTTCTATGTACGATGATTCAATGAGGCTCTAGCCCGGTGTATGCTAAAGTAGTCTTATTTAATTTGACAAAGTTGATGCATGATCTTATTTACTCTGTTTTACAACACATTTTCATTAGACTTTGCTCTTGAAAAGTGTAGTATTACTCATTGTTTTTTGAATAATATTGCTATCTTAGTAATTTATACGATGGGCTCTAAAAGAATTTCATAAATCATATAGTGTATATACTCACAGAGTAATTGGAAGTATATACTCAAGTATTCTTTATTTAATAATCTAATATATTAATGGTTAAAGAAGTACAATAAAGATCGCAAAAATTGTACTACTCTGTAGTAACTACAGTAGTAAGAAGCACAACAATGAGCGAATCGGAAGTATAATATAGCCGTGGCTAATGCGAGTTCACGTTTAAGAAACGCACAGATTGAACTGTGTGAAAATTCTTAGTAGTCCGTACTTGCAAAATGGTGAAGCTAGCTAGTCATGATCAAGCAAGATGTGTACTTGCAACCAGCAAACAGGTAGGCCAATAAGAAGCTTCATTCAGTTGTTGAAGGGTCCTCCTCATAATATTACACCAAACTTTATTTTTAATCATATTTCCTAATTTGATCAATCACCAAATTAAGACAACATTCAACATTTGAACCTTTATTGCTAGTTTTATCAATCAAAACATCACTACTTTATAGCCCTAGTCTATACTCTATAATACTCCAAATCACAATTTGTTTCAAAGATAGTTAACTAGTGAACTAATTAGGAATTGATCTAAGAAGTGTAGTTGGTTCATTAGTCATATGTTTGGAGGAATCAATAATTTGACAATGGTTCATGGAGATTTTAATTGATTCAACATCAATTTTTTTTTAAACTCAAAACAAACGTATTAAGTGATGAAATGTAAAGAGGATAATTGTGATCGACTTTGTCATATACTTGAATTCGAACTAGAGGCTTTGGTTAAATTATGATCAATTCACTTTGGGATGATTTCTTTGTGTCCTCAGGGTGATGGTGGAGCTTACTTAAAAATTTTATGTAATGAAATGAAATTTTGACATTTTGCACAAATAAGAAATGGAATGAGATCTTGTCTCAATGTTTATTCACAAGATTCTTTTTGTTATTGTTGAAAAGTATAGTCATTCAAGCTAAGGGTAAAATCAACGTCTTCCAACTATCCATCAACAAAATATAATCTTTGAGGTCTCGGACAGAATTGAATCAACTATGGCCGGTGAGGCCGATATGTTTTAATATGATGGCAAGGTTCGTTAGTTGTCCAATGTATGTTTTCTTAGACAATAAGGGCCTGTTTACTTCAGCTTAATCAGTTCAGTTCAGTTCAGCTCAGCTCTTCTCTTATTTTGTTATTCATTAATCCTTCATAAAAAACTTTCAGTTCAGTTCAGTTGTTTTCAGTTGAATTAAACATGCCCTAATTGTGTATGCATCAAACTATTGTGACTAATCAATCATCATGATTAACATGATTATCTATCGCCAAAATATGAAAATCATAGCCTTGTACCAAGACGATTTATTGTATAAATACTAGTATATTACCAATAGTACATGGAATGAGAATATCACGCACCAATTATATTCTATACTTTACAACAAAACAAATTAAATATGTAAGCACAAAGCTCCAAACAATTAACATTTTTTTAATAATAAAGCCCTAACATCAACAATTTTACCACTGTAATTACGGATTATCATTAAAAAGGTATTTATTAGAATTTTCAATGCTTAACTCACAGCCCTAACATCAAATTAAGGACAAAATGCAGCAACGAATAGCTGAAAAATATTTATTTTTTAAACAAAATCATTAAATGGAACATTATATGATTACTTATTTTCATGTTAAAGTATTTTTTGAAAGCAACATGAACGTAATAATTAATTTTTATTTTTAAGATAACCAACTTTTTAAAATAAAAAATATCGCTCTTCAACGTTCATACCTTGGAAATTTTATTATATAATTTTTATTTGTTATATTATGAAATTACAGGAAAACTACAAATTGTAGTTTGAATAATCATTAATTGTTATTAAATTTATTATCAATAATAATAATCATTTCTTAAAATTTTCAATCGTGCATTGTTCAGTCGCACGGGCTTTATACTTTAGGAGGATTTCGTTATATTCTAGAACCTTGGATTTAATTTCATAAACAACATACATTAAATTAGAAAAAAAAATAGTTTCTATTAATTGTTATTAGTGTCATTATTGTTATAAAAATTGACAGAACCCCAATTTATTGAGTGAGAATTAAGTCAAATTAATGCTCTATTAGTTTTGTTGAACTGAATTAATCTTTATTGGAAATAAAATAAGATGAGGATAACATAGCCTTAGGTCCTATTCTCCTCGTTTTATTTTTACTTATTTTCAGTAATAAATTGAATTTAATAAAAATAAGTTCAGCTCGGCAAAAAATAAGTTTAGTTTAGTAAAAATAAGTAATTTTTTTCAATCCTTAGTAAATAAATTGTTGATGATTTCAGCACAGATAATTTCAGTTCATCAAAGATAAGTTAACGAAAACAGGGCAAAATCCACTTAAGGAAGGGGTTTCATCATGAATTACAATCCAAGAGTTTACTTAAAATTTTAAGCAATGAAATGAGATTGTGACATCTTGTAAAAAAAAAAGTTAAGTTACTAATATTGTTGTTTTTGAATATATGATAACAAGATTCTTTTTGTTGCGATCGAGAAGTATAGTCGTCTAGGCTTAGGGTGATAATTAACGTCTTTCAACCTTCATTAACGAAAAATAATTTTTATGACTCTAACAAAAACGGCAATGATTAATGTTTTCCTAGACAATGATCCAAGTGCATATCAGACTCTTGTGAGAGCTTATGTATTGCGGAGTAGAATAGATTAACTATTCATAAAATAAACGGTAAAATCATCTTGTGTCGTGTTTTATTGCACTTATTTTCATTTTAGTCCCGTTCAATCCATAAAAATCGCCAAATCGGACCTTATTATAACTTATAAGAATGCTAACGGGCCTTTTCTTGGACTCTAGAGTCTAGAAACAACCCAAAATAATCCAAATTCCAAAACCCCCAAAATCAACCCAATTAATCACTCTCAATCAAATGTGATCAAAACATTTTCCAGAAAAAAAAATGAAGAAGATGAATGTAACAATGGCGATTTTCATGACCTTGATTTTAACAATGGCAACAATTTCTCAAGCTCAACAACTAAGCTCAAAGGATTGCGAAAATCTGGGATTCACTGGTCTTGCTTTATGTTCCGATTGCAAAACTTTGTCTGAATATGTTAAAGATCAAGGTTTATACTCTTATTACTATTAATTTCGCTTTAATTTGTTGATTTAATTTCGTTAATTTCATTTTTAGGGTTTTCTGAAGTTTGATCAATTGTGGAAATTCGTTGTTTTGGAGTTCATGATTGTTTTGATAATAGTGATAATAATTCAGAAATTAGAATGAATTGATTGATTTTAGAGTAGTTTTTTTATGAGAAGATGAATTATTATGTTTATCAATTTGGTGTATGTAGTAATACAGTATGAAATTTGGGGATTAGGGTTTAGTTGATATGTGGATTTATTGATTGACTTTTGTTTATTTTTATTGGAAATTAGATATGGAAGATTTAAGAATGTGGTGTACTACTGTAGTTAATAATGAATTGAGAAATTTGATATAGCTTAGTGTTGTTAAAATAAATTTTTGTTAGAGAATGGAGGAGATTAGAGAAGCTAAGATATTGAGTTTGTTAATCAACTTGCGATCGAATTTAAGACTATTTAGAAGCATGAAAGATGTAGACGGAAGTGTCTTTGTTGTCGGCCTTTTTTGTTGATAGTTAGCTATACACACATGTAAAGCTTTTAAAAGTAGCACCATTTGGTTTGATACGGCTGTTGTCGGTTGTCTTTGTTATTTCGTGATTAGTCATGGAATTAGGATGTGCTCGTGATCGTGAGTCGTTACATTCTAGTAGTTGTTATGAATTAGAGTTTACATGTAATTTCCGCTTAGGGGTGAGAGCATAGGTCAAAACAATGTGGCTATCCTCCATTCCTCCACATACAATTATTACTTGAAATATATACCCCGTAGAATATCTGTGTGGGTTTGTTTGATGGTATTGAGTTGTTTTAGACTTTTAGTGCATTATCAACAAGTTTTTGGAGCAAGATGGTTATAGTTATAAACTTATATGTATATGGTATTGAGTTCTTATTGGGAAGATTGTTTGGCTTATGAAATATGAGTGAAGTTTGGAGTATATGTGATTTTGTAGAGCATGACTGTAGATCACTGTTTTACTTTCGCAGAATAGTTGAAATACGTTCAGATCATAACGGATAAATTTGCAGAATTCGTTGAACAAAAATATCATTCCTACTCTTTTTATTTAACACTCTAGAGGGACAAACCCAGAAAAGAAAATACAAAGAAACTAAAAAACAAAAGAAAAACCGAATTTCAGTATTGCGAATTTGTGAGGGAATGCAACACCCCAAATTATCCTCATTTATGAAGTGATGAAACTCTAATGGAGGCTCTTGCCAAGTGAGTGGAGTAGCATTGGTCGATCCCTCATTTTTCCCTCTATTCACCTGCCACTCTATTCCCCTCTCAATAAACGCGAAGAATGGCAGCTTCCCATTCAGAAAAATGAAGTGTTTCTGTGCAATGATTAATCACATGTACACAATCGCCACCATAAGTAGTTTCTCATCCATTACCGCTGAGGCACTTGCTGCATTGTCCATCTAGGCTACTAACCTCCTATAGCCTGCATATTTTGCAGAATTTTAACTATGAGGTTGCCTTCCCTTGTTCTTTAACTGACAATGTCTTTTTGCCTTCGTCTTATTGTTCATCTCTCTTTGTAGTGTGTTTTGGTGACAACCTTATCCGGTGTTTCCATTCTGAACTTTTTATACTTTATGCAACTGTAGTGTGTTTATTTTTGGTTATGACATCATTTCCGTTATCCAACCTCATTGGGTTTTATGATTTGTGTTTCAGAACTGTTATCTGAGTGCTTGAAGTGCTGTGTGGAGGATTCCGATGATTCAATGAGCAAGGTACTTAGTTGTATTAGATTAGATGTTATTAATTGGACTTCCAACCTCAGAACTCTATAATTTGTTTCAGGTCTCAGCTTTTGATGAGCATGAACTTTAAACTTGATACCCTGAGTCTGTATTTGTTTGATCAAGGACTATTTAGCCCTTTATTAAGTATTTTGCACCAACTCATACTTAAGGCTGTTAGTTATTGTGACTGTGTTATGCACATTTCGCGGTATCTGATGGCTTTGTGATTAAGGCTTCCACTCGTGTAATAAAATTATAAAACTGATTAATTGATTTTATTTACAATGTGTGAGGCTTCATTATAGTATTTTCATCTCTTATCCTGCATCTGTTTATTTTCTACCACAATACTGCTAGAAATGAATTAAGAGATAGTATCATAGTTTTTTTTTTTTTTTTTGACAGGGAGATAGTATCATAGTATTATAGGATCATAAAGTCTGCTCTTTTCATGCACCGATGTCATTTACGCTATAAACCAAGTTGCTTATGTCTCACTATTAAACTCTTTAAGGACCGATTCTATGATTATTACAGATTACCTATGCTGGTGCTGTGTTGGAAGTCTGCATGAGGAAACTAGTCTTCTATCCTGAGATTGTTGGTTTCATTGAAGAAGAGAAGGACAAGTTTCCTTCAGTCAAAGTTCAATACTCTTTCAATTCGCCACCAAAGATGATTATGTTGGATGACAGTGGTGAAAATGCTGAGACAATTAGGTAAGCACATAGTTTGCATTTTTAGCTCCAACATGATTTTTAGAAGTATTTTTATGCTAGTTGCTTAGCAAGTATCACAATGTCTGGGAACACCTAAAATACTGACCAAAGAAGTCAAAACGAGATGACAAAAAGGAGATGAAACAACAATTAATATGCATGTCCAGTCAATTGAAAGGTTGTCGTGATCCTATCGAAAATAAAAACCTAACAAAACCTCCTAATAATGTAATAGTGTAAGTTAGGGTCGTTCCCACGGAGAAGATTCAATCAATTAATGGTTGCTATGAATAAAAATTAGTAGAGTCGGGAAAAAACAAGGAAGTTGATTGATCTAAAACTATGACTAATGAAATAAATACTATGAGAAAAAAGACTCTAGAATTAAGTATCCCCACTAATATGAACTAATGTAACACTTAATCGCTCTCCCAATTAATTAGAATAAACTCAACAGGATAGTTGCGCTCTAAAAATACCAAGAATTTCTTTCGATCAATTAATGCCTTCCCTAACAATGCAATCATACCTATTTTCATGAGTCATGCATATTAAAGACATTACGAATAGCATCCTAGAAATCCTAGCAAGTATTATTCACTATTTTCATGTCAATAAAACCTACTTTTGATTAGGGTTCTAAAACCGATCAAGAAGCAACTTTCGTTGCGAGCCTAATCACATTCAATAAATACTTATTTCTAGTCAAATATTGATAATAAAACCAGCCCTAAAAAAGGTGAATAACAAACTAATTAAATTGAGGAAATTGAGATAATTTAATGACATATAATTCATATTAGGGTTCAACTCGACTATAGGCTAAAATACTACTGAGACATAATTAAAGAAGAAAAACAAAGCAAAAGAATAAGCAAGAACATATAGATGAATTAGAGGAATTAATTACAAAGTTGAGAAAAAGAAGAAACTACGTACTAATCCTATGCCTCACGCCTAAGTGGCGGAAGAGATCTTAAAAAAAATGGCAGAGGAAGCCTCCACTACCTAATAATAAAAGAATTTTATACTTGTTGAATTAGGGGAAACAAAACACTTACGAAGTCCAGCCAATTTTATTGCTTCGTAACGGCCCACATGGGCCTCGAGCAGCGGGCGCTCGGTATCTAGCGGGCTAGACAGGAACACCGGTAACAAGGCGCACATAACCAGTGTGCGCTGGTTCGGATCCTGAACCGCTGGGTTTACTTCAAAGAGATGTAACTCGAGTTTTAGAAATCGAAATGAGGCGTGTGACCTACCGTTGCGAAGTTCTATAAATCTAAGGTCCGTTTGGTAGGGCGTAAAACATCTTCAGATGAAAATAGTTTTCCATGAAAAATCTTTTACATTGGAAAACTCATTTTCATGAATAATTTCCATTGTTTGGTTGCATGTAAAATGATTTTTTTTCATTGTTTGGGGACGAAAAATCAAGCATTTCAATTGTAAGGAAGAATGTTTTCCTTCCAAGTGTGATAGAAGATGTTTTCCTCCCAATTTTGGTTGAAAATGTTTTCAACATGGTGGAAACCATTTTCCACCCCAAGTTTAACTTTTTAATATTTTTACACCAAACCAAACGATGTGAAATGGGAAAACTGTTTTCGGGAAAAACGCTTTACGTCCTACCAAACTGACCCCTAGTTTCCAATGCAACTTGATTCACATAAATCAATGAGTATTTTTTGAGATGCAGGGCATTGGTTAAGCTGAACTTTCACAAAAATCAATGTTTCTTCACATTTAGCTCGATTTCACCCCAATAAGTTACGCCATGACCCTTATGGATGCAAAATAGAAGTCATATAATGATAATTCTCGAGTTAAACGTCCATAATCTTCAACTTTTCTCTTACAATTATCCACTTCACTTAACCTTGCTCCAAAAGCTTCCAAATAGCTAAAAAACTACTTGAAAAATTAAGATAACCACAAACGAAGCGTAATAGAGCAGAAAATAGATAATTTATACAATTAATGCCAAAAATGCAACCATATGGATCTAATAAGCTCTAAATATGCAAGAATAAATGCCTAAAAATTCGATATAAATATGAAATATTATCAGTCAAATCGAACACAATGTAATTGGGACCTTCCCATGTGAAGTTTGAGATAACAGAAAACTTAATTTTTATAGTAATTTTGACAATATAAGCTCGCTTTAAATCTGATTTCATATATCACCCCTGTTGCTTCTGCACTTAATATTTACAGTAACAAGTGTTCCTTGTTTCTTATATTGCAGAATTGACAACTGGAAACGTGAGCACATCCTGCAGTTTCTACGCAGCAAACTTAAATCTACTGCTAGCTAAATTGGTAACAGGATGGTGGGGTGGCTATACATTTCTGATTTAGTGTCATAGTGATAAACGATAATGTATCATACCCTTGTCAATATATGAACCAGAAATAGATAATTGTTTTTGGTATGTAGTGATCTCCAATGTTATACGTTTAATCGAATCTTCTTATGACAATCGATTTGATGTAGAGTATCAAATTTGATGAGGCGTAATTTGAATTCTTATCTGAAATGTGATTTCTTTAGATATGTGGTGATGTTTTGAAAGATTCTTCTGTCAACCCCAATGCCATGAACCTATACTCAAATCAATCTAATGTACTTTGTTCTTTTAGTCATTGCAACATTTTGTACCATTTTGTATTAGTTTAGATGAACCCATAAAAAAACCATTAGCAACAATGTTTATTTATTTTTAATACTCCATACTTGTATTCGAAGTTGTATCGAATTTGTTAATATTATGCAATTGATTTGACAAATATAGTCAATTTTAAAATTAATATTCTCCCAAAATAGAGAATAATAAGTTTTTTTTTAAAGTTTTTTATATTGTTTATAATTTCTAGAATAAAAAATCATATATTGTCGGTACAGCGAGTTAACAATTGTGTATTAGCTATGTTAATTTTTTTAAATGTTATTGTACTAATTTTAATGTATTATATGTACATAATTTGTATTTATACTTTAAAATTTTTACAATTTTCAACAAATTATTATATGAACATTTTTCAAAACATAATTTTTTCTTCGCAAAATGCCAAATGACAAATTTGTTCACATCGATCATTACCCATTGATGACTCGATGTTATCTACTCTTATGGTCACATAGTCACATCAACCATCATCTGGTCATATGAATATATCAGTCCGTCATTTGAATATATTTGTCTGTTATTGTTTTACTTTTTGTTAATAATTTATTAGTACTTGAGTGTTTCGTTTAATATGCTAGTATTGTAAATTAGTTTTGTTAATTTAATTCAATTGAAATTGTTAGTTTAATTATTAATTTAATTATTAGTTTTGTTTGATTGGATTGAAAACATTTGTAGATTGGTTTTGTTAGTTTTACTGAATTGAATTGTTAGTTTAATTAATCAATTTTTAAAAATCTGATTGATACTGTAAGTTTATTACTTGGATGATTGGTTTTGTTATTCACTTTTTTAGTCACTTTATGTTTTTTGAGACACCCAACTCATCAGACCTCACTCTACTTAAGTTGGGTAATATTTAATATGCACTCGATGCATATAACGATTTGTGCACTCTGGCGGTTGTAGTTATGTGCTATGCAATGCTCAGTTTTTAGTCAGTAATGTTCATATTTCTGTAAGTAATGTTTAATTTATTATAAGCAATGTTCATAAGTATACTACTCTTTTTTTTCGTAATATTGTTTCATTTATGTTGTGTTGCAATATTGTGATTGTTATATATAGTCTCTACTTGGTCTTATTGTTGCAATGATAATTTATATGGTTGATTGTTTTTCAATTACTTTCATTTCTTCAATTTTCAACCTTTTAATTTGAAGATTCATTTTTATTTTGTGTGAGTGAATAACGTATTGCTTGAGATTGCAAAAGTGGTAAAGGCAAAGTAGTAGGTGCTAAATCATTTAATTAGTTTTCAATACTTATGATATGTTGTATTTAGTTTTCAGTATTCAATATTCAGTTTTTCATGTGTAATGTTAGTTAAATTCATCAAATGCAATGTTCAGTTTTGAATAAGCAATGTTCAGTACCAATTTTGACTTGAAAGTTTCAAATAAAAAAGCAAATATCTACACTATTGTTTAGGAAGTGAATATTAAGAGTATCAATCTAAATATTGACCATGGAAAACTGAATATCAAGACATTTTAACAAAAAATACATATATCGAAGCATATATTTACATTATAGTTTATGTGGTAAATATATTGAATAAAATTCTAAACATTGACAATACAAAAATGAACATCAAGACTAAAATCTTGAAGACAAAGTTTTATATACGCCCGATGTACAATAATTATTGTACAACGAGTTTGAAGTTACACTTTTTTCTGTTTCAGTTACTATAAAATCGGCTCAAGTTATACTTTGTTGAGTTCGGATTACACTTTTTTGAGTTCTAATTACCTTAAAATCAGCTTAAGTTACTATGCAATTTCTTACATTCTAATGCTAAAAACCCAATTTAAATGTATAAATATAGCTTATTATGCCGTATATAAAATTTATTTGTTGAAGATATTCAATTAAATTTCAATGATTTTAAAGTTACTAAAAAAAATTAATTCTAGCTACCAAAAAACTAGTTCAAAGTAGTCTTTGTACAATAATTTTATTGTACACCGGGTGTATACGATATTCATTAAAATTTGAATATTGAAAGTTTTCATCCAAGAGAGCAAATACATAGTGAACATTAAGAGCGTTATTTGAAAGTCACACGTTATCGTTACAGTTTAAAATTTGCAAATGAAGCGTGTAAATGTCCAATGACTTACATCAAGAGTTTTTAACAAAAAAGCAAATGTTGACTTTAACAATATGTCTTATTAGAAATGTAATTATTCAGGGTAAAAATATGAACTTTCAATTTTTTGCCTTTAATCTTTAATTACTAATCATTTTATTATTTTCTCAATAAGAAAAACGTTCAATTAATTTGTTAGATCATCTAATGTATATAAATTAATATTCACATATTAGAATCGAGTCATATGCAATTTGTACTTTTCAATTTTCAAATTGATATTCACATTCATAGAACTTACAGCTGGTTTTTGTAAAATCTTCATCAATGGTTGCTTGAAAATTAACTTCATTCGGGGATTTTGAATCTATGGATTTTGTTGTTGGTATGTTGTTACGTTGTTTTGTCTTGAGTTTGATATGTCATGTTTGAAGTGATTTTGAGATAAATTGATACCAATGTTCATACATTTAAGACTGATGTTCAAGTTAGAGAGAGAAAGTGGCGAGATTTTAGAGAGAGAAAGGGCGAAGTAAGATAATGATGCAACAAATTTGAAAAAAAGGAAAGAAAGAAGATGCATACATTTATGTGCTCCTTGGTGTACCTAATACCCTTTACTAAAATGGATAAGGACATCATAATGTTTCAAACCCCTTAAGGATTTTTCCATATGCACATTTATACAAAAATTTCGATATACATACATTCATCTTTAAAACTTTTTACTAATTTTGATATACATACATTCATACTTGACACCTACAAAAACGTCACTTCATCCCTTACAAACTATTTACTAATTTCATACCACTTCTAATTTTCAAACCATTGTTTTTTCAAACATCAAAATACCAATCACAAACCCCTTATTATAAATGCCGTTAGTTTTCAGTCAACCCCAAAACACAAACAACAATTGAAAGCAGGGTAATGATATATAGGCCTTAGGGCTACAAATAAACATATATACATATACTAAAATAAAATTAATTCTGAAATTCATGACAAAATTACACGTCGACCGGAGTAATAAGTTTGTGCTTTACTTAATATTTTCATTTCAAGAAATATGTGACTTGATAAAACTACACCTTTTTTTTTTGTAAGAGACAAAAAGTTGGACTATAGTCAAGCTCAACAACGACTTATTATACATAGCTTTAAGGATTATGTATATCATTTTCCGTAAAAAAATAGAAATGTCGAAGGATTCGGGTAAAAAGGAAATATTCTTGTCACCAACTGCCCCACTAACCGACATTAGGCCCATATCAAAAGCCCAAACAAAACCTATATAATAACATCATTCTCCTCTAATTTACCAACATTTCATCGCTGATCATTTTCTCTTTAAAAAATAAAATTAAAAACTGTAAAATTAAAAAAAATTACCGTTTTGCTTCCTCAAGCTCGAAGCTCAGCGACCTGTAATCCATGAAATTACAGTCACTCAAATTCAGGTAAAAGCCCTAATTTCATATTTTTTTTTCGAAATTAACTTCAATTAATTCAAGATTACAGTAATTAATCAATAATTAATTATTACGGAATTTATTTATTTGTTAAAATTAATTTTTTTTTTTTTACGGAAAATTGTTCAAAGCGAAGTATTATATAAGCGAGAATCACAAATTTTATCAGAAATTGAATGTTCTTGAAACTTTTCGTCAAATTGCAAATATAATCCCAAATTTTCAAGCTTTAATTGTGTTTTTTTTTTTCCAATTTCTAGGGTTTTTGCTCTCCAATTTAGTTTCTTGAGTGATTATGTTGATTTCGTAATTTAATCAATGATGGAGTTGCGAAATTGAATTAGTGATAAAATTTAAATTAGGGTTTATTAATGTTATGATATGATATGATAAGTATTTGTTGAAGATTTGAGTTTGATCGAATGTTTGCTGGAATTGTGTTTTTAGGAGTTCTTAAATTTTTATTGTTCGGGGGGAAAAATGAGCTTAGAGGATGCGAGTATTTCTCGGAATGATCGAGAATCAGGTAATATTGCACTTTCGATTTTGATGTTAATTGCGGTCTTAATTTGTATTTGGAAGTTGATTTGAATGTAGAAGATAGTTTAGGTTTTTAGGTTTCGTTATTTTGTTTGAAAAAGATGAATTATTTAAATTGTTTGGTAAAAGATGACTTCTTGATAGTAGATATTTCTCCAAAGTGCTCTTGAATTTGTATTCGATTGAAGCCAATTTTGGTTGTAATTGTTGTGTTTTGGTATGTTAGATGATGATGAAGAATACGAGGAAGCTGGTGGAGGTAATGGACTATTGGGATTTATGTTTGGGAATGTTGACAATGCCGGAGAGCTTGAAGTCGATTACTTGGATGAGGTAATGTTTTTTGTGCTTGGCCTATTATCTTTTTGTTGTGGGAGACTGTAGAGTGTCATATGACTTGCGATGGTGTAATAGCCTACTTGTAGATTACAAATTCGTATCCTACTTAGATACACAGATATATTCGTTTAGTCTGTTAATACGTTGTGATAATTATGTTTTGCATGAATTTGATATTAATTATTAGAATTTTGCCGAAAATCAAGTTAGTGATGATATGGTCGTCATTAGAAATGCTAGCTTGCAGTATATGCGGAGATTTTATATGTTGATTTTGATTTAATTTTTGTAGGACGCAAAAGAGCATCTTGATGCGTTGGCTGACAAATTGGGACCTTCTCTCACTGTCATGGATGTATGTACTTTTTCTGCCTATTGTTGTTTAACTGCCGGTATTTATAATTTAAAGAGTAATTTGTTGACATTACCTATTCAATGGGTGGTTTAGTAATCTGTGATTTTCTTTTTGGAAAGTTGTAATATATGAGGACTCTCTCTTTCAAATTCTTCCATTAATTATTGCTATCTCTTGCTGGATTTCAATGAATTCCTTTGGGGGTTCAGAAGAATATTTTGAGCCCAAATCCTACGACTTTGAAAAATTTATTACATATTACCAGGTCAATTATAAGGTTAAGAAAGTTTTGCAAATGTCTTGTTTAAGTCAGAAGGAAAGTGAATGATATGGAACATAGGAGGGAAGGGCAACGGAAATAAAGAGAGGGATAGGATGGAGCTCCTTTTAGTTCTCTCCAATTTTGGAGGGATGTCTATTAAAGAAGGCAAGGAATTGGATCATTCCCGGCTTCCTCCTATTCCTTCCCGTAGATCTTCTTTTAAGTAAGGAACCTTGTCCCTTTTTCTTTTCTTTCCCTTCCCTCTCCCTCCCTTTCTTTCCGTCAAACAGAATGGAAATGTAGGAGGAGATCCTAAGAATGAACAATGTTGTTAGAAATTGTAGTAACTTTGAACTTTCTTTCTAGAAAAGGCTAAGTCACAGATAGACCTGTTAATCAAAAATTCATTAACAAAATTTTCTGATTTTTATGTGTGATTCTAATACTCAAGCAATTTTAGTTTTCAGGAAAATCCCGACAAACACCAGCTGCTGCTTCTGCTGTTGAAGAAGGTTATATTCTGCTATTTTCTCCTTGTTCCTTTAGTTGTGTCTTGAGCTACTAGTGTCATTTCATATATCGTGAATACTTGATGTGGTGCTATTGCTATATGCTTTGGGTATTGAGTTACTGAATTTCCTGAACATTAGCTGTTTCTGTTAAATTTGATCAGTTGTCTCATGCTTGCATTTTGTTTAAACCAGGATTTAAAATTTAGTACAGCATTTATATCGATATTGCTACTGTTTCAGGTGCATGGTTTGTTTAGGGGCTCTTACACTAGTTTTAACTTTGAGAACAGTTTGACTTTCAATTGGATTGGATGTTTGTCCCTCAGGCTTGCCGAGAACTGCTTTTTTGGGCATACGTTTCATTTTGAATAAGAAATGTCGTTTCACTCCTTTTTGTTAGAAACATTACTTGATAGTATTAATTTTTGTTCTGTTGATTTCACTTGATTAGAAATGAGGGGGTTTCTTTGAATACAAAGCTGTATGAAATGATTTATTTGCCAAATTCTAGTAGCATACACCTTGCAAGGTCTGTGCCTGAAAGGCTGAAACGTTCATGGGTTGTTAACCTGGCCAAGTCATAGAAAGTGGAGTAGCATCTGCATCCAAGTGTTATTTTTCAGACCTATATATAGATATACATAAAATTCACAAACTTCTTTATGTAAAGTATTAATTGACATATTTGTTTTCAGGTTAAAAATAAAATTGATTGTTATCCAATATCTAGTCTCATTACTAATTTATATTATTCAAGACTTTGTGTCAATGGTGAGAGATTATTTGCTATTTAGTTTCTTATTATGGAATTTTCGTTGTTGTTCAGATTATGATGAGAAGGCTGATGACGCTGTTGATTATGAAGATATTGATGAGCAGTATGAGGGTCCTGAAATTGAAACAGCAACTGAGGAGGACCATCTATTGCCAAGAAGAGAATATATCTCAGCTGAAGCTTCAGCTGCTAATTTGGATTCGAAACCATCCGGTTTAGATGATGAGGATTATGATGAAGATGTGGATGATGAAAAGGAACTTGTTGCTGTTCAAGTATCTGAAGTTAAAAGTGCTGCTGAAACAGATCTAGTTTTGAAGCCACAAGATGATCAAATTGAGCCAGTCGATAATAGTTTAGGTACACAAGCAATTGCATCACCAGGTATATTTATTCATATTTCTGAAACTAAAACTCCATTTTGAGGGTTTTTTTTTTTTTTTTTTTTCTCTTTTTGTGTTGGTGGCTGTGACATGCATCTTTTATCCCTTTTTGGTTATAATGCAAGTATAGATGTAGCTTACTTTATATGCCCCTTTGAAATGTATATCACTTATAGCTTTATATCAAAAAAGTGTAATTTTTAAAAGTGTTAGCATAAATTTGAAGGATGTGTTTATGAACTTTGCATCAAGCTAAGGGTAGAAATCAAGCTACTTAGTTGATAGAGACAACGATTTTGATGGGAAACTTCTTGATGCATTGTGAATAACCCCCGTTTCCTCTGATTTCAATGAGATACAATTCTTCTAAATCGGTTTTTTTCAGTGGAGCATGTTGACAGTGATATATGTGCTTCCCGAGAAATTCACACTGAATTGCTTTTGGCTTCTGCTCCAGTTCAAACTGAAATAGCTACTACTTTTGCTGATTTTCAAAAGGTAAGTTGTTGGCTTCCATTTTTTTATTGTCTTCCTCTCTTGTACTATCACCTTTACCCTACCAAGTTCTTTCTCCATTTCACTGAGTTTATAAAGTGGCTGTGAAGTATACTGCAATACTGGATGTAGTTTTAATAGAGTATACAAATAGCAAATTGTGACTGATGCTCAAAGACTGTCATCTTTTAATCATTTTTTTAAAAACCAATTTTAGTGAAAGTTCAATTATCATTTGATGTTCAAAAACTTGTTATGCAATATGTATTGGCTTTAGATTTTTTTTTTCTCTTTTAGATAAAGCAATAGTTGAAGTAATTCCAGAAGTTTTGAACGCAATTTTTGAGAATTAATCTTAGCATTTGGATTCTTAATAATCCAATATTTAGCACTAGAATTTCGAGTGAATTATTTGTTGAGGGGATCAATCTTTGAAGAATTATTTGGTTAATTGGTGTACTTTTTAAATTGGTATGCAATGATGCCAGGTCCATCACTCTATTGATTATTCTTACTAGATTTTGTATCACGGATTCCCGGTACATTAATGAACTTAGAATTTTGTATGTGATAACCTTTGAATGTTAGGCATCAAAGATATTAGTGAAACTCAAATTTTCAACCCATGATGAAACTCAAAATTTGTGAAAACCTCAAATTTTTCGCCTTTGATAAACTTAGGTCCAAACTTTACTGTGTTTTAGCGTGAGGGTATACTTTAAAGTTTACTATTCTTTGGTCCTTTGACGAACTATATTTTCACAAGGATAAGCTTAATTTTGAGTTGCAAGAGCGTAAATGATTTGGATGTGTTCCTGTATCTGTTAAGTCAAAACTAACCCATTTGTGAAATTGGCTGGAAAAATCAAATCTATTAATTCCTATTTGACACGTTTACCCCATTGATAGGCAATTCTGCTGTGACATGGCATCGCTTTGTTGCAAGTGCTATACTGGTATTATCACCCAATGAATTTAAATAAAAGCAGTTATATCATCAAGATTCGAACTCATGGCTTGGCCTACCGTGTGATGAATGTATGAAATTGGCTGGAAAACTCAAATCTATTACTTCCTATTTGACACATTTACCCCATTGATAGGCAATTCTGCTGTGACATGGCATCACTTTGTTGCAAGTGCTATACTGCTATTACCACCCAATGTATTTAAACAAAAGCAGTTATATCATCAAGATTCGAACTCATGGCCTGGCCTACTGTGTGATGGATTTATTATTGACCCCTGCATTAATTACTTCATTCGTAAATAATACCATTAATATTCTAACTAACAACGGAAAAAAGAAAAGTGAAACAACTATACGACTGTACTATATTAAAATGTCACGACAATACTTGCCATCCGATACATGGTACCTTCTGTTATATGTTGACATAGTGCCATTTCAAGTGTGACTTGTTACCACCTAATTGCAAGTTAATTTCTACATGTTTAGATATTTTGATGCTCGAGAAGATGATATGTTTCCTACAGATTAATTCTGTTTTATTGTCAACAGGAAGAACTTGTAGTTCCTCATGATACTGCTGATGCTAAAAGTTTGATGCCGCTGCCTATTTTGTGTGTAGAAGATGGAGTGACTATTTTAAGGTTTTCTGAAATTTTTGGTGTCAATGCATCCGTAAAAAAGACTAGAAGGCGGGGGCACAGATATTCTGTTCCTAAAGGTAATTTTTTCTTGACTTGTATATTGATTGACTCTCTAATGGTATACTTCCTTTGCAACATATTATTTGCAACGTTACTTGTATTTGGAAGTTTCATATTACTTGCAACGTTACCTTATAAGGAAACTTTATTTTCTAAAGTTACTTTTCTACCCTCATGTTTTATTTTACTGAGTTGTGAGCTGTGCTTTACCCTATTACCTCATTTTTCTTTCACTCTCTTTCCTCTCATCTAGATTCTTCTGCCTCTCTCATGCATTCTCATCAAAATCATCTTCATCATCAGTTTTAAACAAAATTTTGCCCTTATGCTCTCATGACTAATCAGTTCATTCATAAGTTCTTCTGTCTATCATTCAAGCCTTATACTCTATTATAAGTTCAACCCTTCCTCTCATTACTCATAAACCCCATTGAGTCTCATCAATCTGGAATTAGTAAATTGTCCTTTTGTTTGGGTTTTTTTTTTTTTTTTTTTTTTTTTTTTTTTGTCGTAGGTGTTCATCTACATTATTGAGCGTTTTGTTTGGTTACACATCAAAATTTTGGATATTCATTGGGTAAATCGTGCATATGTGTGGGCGAAGTTGTTTGGATTTTCAGTAATTTGGGAGCTGTAAACATAAAAAAATTGAGCGAATTTTCTGGGATTTTTTGGGCAAACTTTCTGGAAGTTTGTTGGAGATTTATATGTTAATTTGTTTAGGTTTACTATTGGATTTGTTCTAATTACATTTGCAAGGATTATTGTTATTATGCTTTTAAATTTCAATATACAAAAGTATGAGAATTGCATGTGATTTGCTTGCCATTATGATAATAGTTTGCCATTGCTGTTTTTTATTTACTGAGTATATTTCTTAGTTTCTTTCTCTTCTATTTTTAGCAAAGGAAGGGGTAAAAGTATACTTCACCATTCATTTCTCTCTTTTACACTTTGTTTGGATTATAACATAGAAGGGTAAGGAAGGGGAGGGAAATAGGAAGAAAGGAAAGAGAGGGGAGAGTTGAGTTCCATTATCCCTCCAAACCTCTCCATTTTTGGAGGGATAATGTTTATTAAAGGAGGGGGTGGATCTCTCCTTCTCCCTTCCCTTCCTTCCCCCAACTATGTATCTAAATAAGGGGGCTTATACCCTTTCCTTTCTCTTCCCTTCCTTCCCCTCCATTCCTTGTATCCAAACAAAGTGTTAATAATTCTGATTAACAGTACTTCTGTGCTCCTATGTTGCAAGTATTTCGAGGCCGAGGAAGTATATAATATTAGTTCTATAGTGTTCTACCTTTGTTTCTTTGTATTTTTTGTTTTTATTTTTGTTTTCCTCTCCCTTTTACACTTTACATTTTATTTGGTGGATGCGAAGGGTGTGATGGTGATATATATGTGCTGCCATTGATTGTAGTAATACTTTGAATGTAAATTTTTATGCTCTCAGCCAGATATGATTATAGTGAATTACCTTTTTCTATAGCACCCGGGTTTTGATGTTACATTCGGAGTTACCGTGTTAATATAAGTGATGGATATTTCTCTTTTAGACAAGTATACCTCTCTTGATGCATCATGCATGGGAGGATGTTGCGGTGCTTTAAATGTAATATCGTGTGCTCCCTGCTAGATAGTATTATTATAGTGGATTGCCTTTGCTTTAGCAACACAGGTTTTGATGTTACATTTGGAGTTATGGTGTTCATATAAGTGATGAATATTTCCCTTTTCAGACAAGTATACCTCTCTTGATGCATCGTGCATGGTAGAGGAGGATGAGGAAAGGATCCTTAGAGGATCCTGCACAGTTTATTCTGACAGTAAATTGTTGTTACACGAAGCGCAAGATCGTGAAGAAATGTTGACGGATGATGACTTAAAGTTGGAATTGGTTGAAGGAACACACTGTGTTCATGATAAGAAGAAAGACTTTTGTCTGAGTGCTGAACCTATGAGGAAAGATCCAGGCTTTGATTTGCCTGATGAGTGGAAATCATGTATGTCTATGGAATTTTATTCACTTGATCAGCAGGACTGGGAAAATGAAATAATCTGGGGAAACTCTCCTGCAGTGAGTCAGAATTCTGTGGAGAGCTGTGAACTGTCTGGACCTGATTCTGAATATCTTGTCAAGGAAGAGAAAGAAGTCATATCAAGTTTTCAAAACTTGTCGGATTCCAAAATTACAGAATGTGAGAAAGATAAGAGTTGTCATAATGGTTTTTCTGTGGAACCATTTGGTGCTAGAGATTCTGCTACCACCTCCTACTCAGAGAGTATGTCTCACCCTCAACTATTGAGGTTAGAATCTAGATTGGAAAATGATTTTTCAAGTCTTTCTGATGCAAGGAAGGAAAATGGATCTGAGGATCATGAACAACTTGACTTTATGAAGCGGTTTAAACAACTTACGTTGCAGAACAAAGAATTAGTTGAAGGAT
Source organism: Suaeda aralocaspica (assembly GCA_016808085.1). Taxonomy (NCBI): domain Eukaryota; kingdom Viridiplantae; phylum Streptophyta; class Magnoliopsida; order Caryophyllales; family Amaranthaceae; genus Suaeda; species Suaeda aralocaspica. The sequence continues at coordinate 2,810,650 of PYUH01000049.1, forward strand.
CTTGGGTTGAAAATATCATATGGGAAGCAGAGACGCCTATTGTGAAACCTAAGCTGATTTATGATCTTCAAGATGAGCAGATGGTCTTTGAGCTATTAGACACTAAAGATTATGAGCATCTCCAGGTTCATGCTGGGGCAATGATCACCACACGAAGTGGAATGGCTAGTGCGGATGCTTTTGAAGTACCAGGTCATTCCATATTTACTAATGGACGATTTAATATTGCCAGTGACAAGTATTACTCCAATCGGAAAACTTCACCTCAGTTGAAGTCCCTTTCAAAGAAGCGAACTGCTCATAGTGTGAAAGTTTTGCATTCAATCCCTGCATTAAAGTTGCAAACAATAAAAATTAGACTGAGCAAGTAAGATTTTTCACGTGGCTTATTGGTTTCATTTATAATTAAATTTAGTTTTTTCTGAGCTGTGCTGTGTTACCCTGTGTATGCCTTCTTTGAGTCTTAAAGTTAAAAATAATGCTATTCCCTAAACTATTGAAAGCACATTACTAGCCATCTTCGAAGTTAATAGCTGTAAGAAGGCAGAGTGGTGATAAAGGGGAAGGAGTAGGCAATTTTAGTTATACCACTGGTGGTACATCGCTAGGTACTACTATGTAGAGAGTTTTGTTAGAAAGCCAGCAAGATACCTATCTTATTCCTACACTTGATAGTGTACAAGCTCAGAAGATTAAGAGTAAGCTTGTTGCTTAACATATGTAATATTTTTCCTTGTTCTAGAAAAGTAAATAGTGTGAAGAGCATGACAGGACATAGCTTTGAGAAAAATTACAACTCATCATGAACAATGGGTAAGAGGTGATGTAATATAGGAGCCTTGTGATGGGGTTTGAAAATATGGGAGCAATTGTTGATATTTTTTAATATTTTCCATAAGCAAAAGAAAACACAATGCAGGGTAATTCTCATCTTTTCCCCTTAAAAACAAAACATTTGGTAATTTGAGTCACTACCTTCCCTTTTCCCATTTTGTTTCTTTTGCTGGGGTATACTAAACTGTTATTAATATGCATTGTGTTCGTAACCATATTTTCAAATCAAGGCACTACCATTGGTGATCAGGTTGCTACTGATTATGTTTAAATAAACTTTGCTAAAATTGAATCAAAGATTCAAAGGACAATAGCGTTCATGCTTTTGATTATTTATGGATTTTTACATCTTGTTTGATGCTTGGTGTCGTATAAAACATTGTCTTTTTAACTTGTTTATTTCTGGCTGTCTCAGCAAGGACATTACTAACTTTCATCGGCCAAAGGCAACATGGTATCCTCATGACAGTCACTTAGCTCTTGAAGAGCTAGAAAAGCTGCCTATGCAAGGGTCAATGAAGGTGATATTGAAGAGTTTGGGTGGAAAAGGGTGCAAAATCAATGTAGATGGAGACGAAACTGTCAGCTCACTAAAAGCGAAAGCTTCTAAGAAACTTGGTGACGCACATCAATTCATTATCTATTCTTGTTTAGTATGATGTGAATCTGCTGTTTTATTTGCTTCTAATCTACTTAGTATAATAAATAAGTAAAGCTGGAAGTTTGGGGAACATTAATGCCTAGCTACAATATTTTTTACTTGCAGATTTTAAATTGACTGAAGCTGTAAAAGTATTTCATGTGGGAAAAGAGCTTGATGACCAGAGGACTCTGGCTGAGCAGAATGTTAAACCTAATTCATTGCTTCATCTTGTCCGTACAAAGATACATATGTGGCCTATTTCACAGAAGCTTCCTAGTGAGAGCAAGTCCTTACGTCCTCCTGGTGCTTTTAAGAAAAAGTCTGATCTTTCAGTCAAAGATGGACATGTTTTTCTAATGGAGTAAGTTACTTGCTCAAGACTTCATGTACAGATTATATATATGTTCAGAACTTGGTTCTCTGTCAAAATTCCTCTTTATAGGCCGTGCCTAAAAGAATCTTAATACATTTTGATTAACAGCTGTTCTTTAACTTATACTTAGTGTAACGCATTACTTAGTGCCTAAAAGATACTTTGTAGACTTTATCACTATAATTTGTTATATATTTTCTGTTGAAACCTTTTGTGGCCAGTACTTGTCAAAATTTTCCTTGGCATGTTGTCAAAATTTTCTTTTGTGGCCAATATTAGTTTTCAATCAAATAGTGTGCGTGGAGGAATGGAGCAGTAGAGTGGAAGGAGTTTCATAGATCATGCGACTAGAAGACTGTCTTATAAAAACTCCTGTAGGATATTATCTATTGTAGTGTTGCAGAATACCACTAGGGGGGCCTATAATTTCTATGGCAAGCCTGTACCTATGATTAGCTGCTGAAATTGGAAGCTGTCTGTGATTTGTCTTTCTTAGCCTTTAGCCAAGTAGGAAATAGCATTTGGAAAGCTCAGTTGACCAGAATCATCTTGAGCAGTTGCTAGTTGGGTCTTAAAACACTGTACTAATCCCACACTCGGTCTCCTGCCCATATCTGCCCTAACCTGGAGAGCCAGCCCCTGGACCCTAACACCCCAATTACTGCAATATCCATTCTTCTTCTCCATCAGCCCATGTTTTGGCCGCCTTAGTTGACACTGGTATTACTCTTATTCTTCAGCTTCTCATCTTTTCTTTTCTCATTGCGATTCAGCCTCTCCTCCCCACTCCTTTCACCCTCTCACCCTTCCTTCTCCGTAACTTTCCGTTTATCATGTAATATCCATGTGGTTATCTACAATTTATTTAAATAAGATACCTATGTAATCGTTACAAACTGTGTTTAGTTAGCTGGTAAAGTATACGCATGGTGACAAGTGAAACTCAATATATAATGTGGTTTTAGCAGGATAAGGAGGTAAAACATCAGATTAGGAAGAAGATATTCCTGTTGCTTCACACATGTTTCTTATTGTACAAGTATTACTATGCTGCGGTTAAAAAACATATGTTGTACATAAGGTCGGTAACCCAAGTAGACTGAGGTTTTTTGTAGAGGATTTCTGAAATTTTGGTAATGCTACTGTCGGGTCTTGTATGCCCATGCTGGTTCAATCTGATGCTTTGTTTCTTGTATGCCCCTGTTGGTGCAGTATGAAGCTTTGTGAATTTTGCTTTATTTTTTTAATATACCAGTGGTTGGAGTTAGCAAAGTTAGTCATTGGCTTGTGCCAACAAATTTGAAACCTCAGCCTTAGAAATTACTATGAAATCCAACTTCAGTTTTAAATTATGGTGAATAGAATGTCTTTAGTGGTGAGATGTGCATTGGCTGGATGAACGCAGATGGTGAAAGGACTTTTTTAAGCCCCATTAAGCTTATACTGCTGGATTTATAAGACCGTTACTGGAATTGAGATGTCAATTAGAGAGGAAGATGATGATATGGATTGATTTTGTGCATAAATATGAATAATTACATTTATAGAAGTTAGATCTTGCAATATCCTTATGGATTATAAGTTCCTAAATGCAAGCTTTATATAATAGCTTTGTACTATTTGAACCTTTCTTTTCATCATCTTGTTTTATCTGCAATGCTTCATTCACATTACACATTGAACTTCAAGGTGCTTTCTTTTTAGAGCATGGCTTATTATCAACATAATAAGTAGTTTTTTTCCCTCACTAATTGGATAGCTGCTGTCTCATTGTTTACTTGCAATCAACATCGTCTTTATTTGGTGGACCTTTTTTGAAATTATAAAATGTTGGCGACATACATAATTGCATATTATTTGATGCTAATACATGAAGTTCATGCGGACGTACATAAGAAAACATGAATTTCTTGTTGCTTAAGGATAATAATATATAGAAGTTGTCTCTCTGTGAGGGCAAAATCTTAAAGACTTTCTTTCTGTTTTGAAGGTATTGTGAAGAAAGACCTCTTCTCATTGGCAATGTTGGAATGGGTGCAAGATTATGTACTTACTATCAGAAAACATCTTCAGATGATCAAAATGGTGATGTGTTACGAAATGCAAAAAATGGTTTGGGGACTGTTCTCTTGCTTGATCCGGCTGATAAATCCCCCTTTCTGGGAGACATTAAGCCTGGTTGTAGTCAATCATGCCTGGAGACAAACATGTATCGAGCACCTGTATTTCCTCATAAAGTTGCCACAACTGACTACCTATTAGTTCGATCAGCTAAGGGGAAGTTATCCATAAGGCGGATTGATAGGATTCATGCTGTTGGTCAGCAGGTGTGTCTGTTTGTCTCTGTGTTATATTTAAATGCTTCAAGCAGTTATAGAAATTTATGTTCAATACTTTGGCCCATTTTGTTGGAATTATGTATATTTTCTCAGGATTCTAATTTCTTTATCTTTTTTTTCATTTATTGTTTCAGCAATTAACTTACAGTGAAGAATGCGTTGGTTTTCTTTTTGCATCAGTTCATTTGACTCTGTTAAGCTGTTGAACTTACAGGAACCTCATGTAGAAGTTATGTCTCCTAGTGCCAAGAGTCTTCAAACTTATATGATAGACAGGCTTTTGGTGTATATGTATCGTGAATTTCGTGCTGCTGAAAAACGTGGCATACTTCCTTGGATTCGTGTTGATGAGTTGTCTGCACACTTCCCTAACATAGCAGAACACTTTCTCCGCAAGAAGGTGAAGCATTGTGCGGATGTGCAGGTACCTATGGATATTTTTGTATTTTTTGTATGCAGTGTCTTTTAACTGAGCTATCATTCTTTAAATCTTTACGCCATCTATGTTATTTCTATGATATTTTTCAAGTGAAATGTTTTTTTTTTCTTTTTCCCAAACACCAGAGAGGGCCTAATGGGCTGTCTTATTATGCTATGAAACGTAATTTCCATATTCCACCAGAAGAAGAGCTCAGGCGGAAGGTGACACCAGAAACAGTGAGTTTCACTTTTTTGTGCACATTTTGTTCTTCACTTCATGCTAGTGTGAAACTACATTGTGCACATTTTATTATCAAGTTCATGCTAGTGTGAAAATAAATTGTGCTTAAATCCTATCTTCAACACTGACCTTTGGGTCACTCTAGTATTCCACATGATCTGCGCCTTTTTTTTTAAGCCTATTTTTTTTTTTTTTTTTTTTTTTTGCTAC
>PYUH01000049.1:2816667-2859748 GCA_016808085.1 Suaeda aralocaspica
TTTTTTTTTTTTTTTTTTGTTAGCTACAGTTTTTCCCTCTTGTATGTTGCAGTCTACTTATGCTTGATGCTGAAACCTTGGAAGACATACCAGTATTCTACATGATCTGTGCCTGATTCGCCCTTTTTTCCTGGTATTTCATGGAGAAAATAAATTATCACCATATGAGTGTTACAATGCGTCAAATTTGGACTTGTAATTTTAATGACAATTATGCATGAACATCAACAGAAGAACCTTTCATCAACTCTAGCACTTACATAACCACTGCCATTTTCACTTGACCCAGTCATACCTGTGTTGATCCAAGCCTGAAGTGGGTGCAAGCATGGGATATGGGTCTGATCTGGGAAGGAGAATGTGAACTCAGTTAATGCTGACAAATTATTGATATAGGTAGTTGAGAATTCTAGATTCACCAAACCACAATCAAGACTTCAGAGCTTCTTCTTCCTTTTTTGTCATCCCCCCAAAACCACCATCATCACCACACACACACACACACACAAACACAATTGTTTTAGGGCCTCTCTCTCCTCTGGCATCAACTGCTTGATTTATATGCAGAGAATGTGTGTGTTCCTTTTTTTGTCCTATTTACCTTGTTTTTACTGTGGGGGAGCAACTGTCAGCTACCTTTTGTTCTCTTTTCATTAAATGAGAGTAGAATTAAGTGGGCGAGTGTGATGTAGGAAAGTAATTGAGGTGGCTTGCTTAAACTATTTGATGACGTGGCTTCCTTATCCAATTTTCCTTAGCAGCTTTATCCTTCTCCATTCTTAGGATTTTAGGAAGAGGTCCTTGTGTGCAGCCACAAGATGTAAATTCTTGTTTTATGTTGATAACCCAATATTTTGTGATTAAGGCTTATTTTCCTTTTCAAAAATATTGAGTTGTGGAAATTGACTTGATGAAAACATCTGCTAGCAGATGTGGCAACAGAGAAAGCAAGCAACTTGTATTGATTCGATTAAATCAAACTCTATTACATTAATATTTCTTTATGATAGGAATAACTAATGGAATTCCTGATATAAGTGCCTTTTGAATATTGGTTTTGATGTGAATATTGGTGGAAAATCGCCACTCACAATCAAAGGATCTAGTTTCAACTCTATAAAGAAACACCAAGAGTTTACACTAGGGAATTTTTGAACAAAACTTCGTTTGATTAAAGCCTCAAGCACCCTCAAACTCAATTTGTCCTCACGTGAATCTAAAGCCTAAGCACCAATTCATAAAATAAAGTGTTTAATTGTTTTTGAACGAAAACAATAAAAAAAACGCACAACAAATGTGTTGATTTTTATTTCACAAAATAATCTATGTTGTTACAAAAAAATCTCAAGGATATTTATAGTATAACCTAAGACTAAATCCTAACAACTTTCCTAGGAACAAAAGAACTAAAACACACGTGAAAATCAGCCTCTAATTCGTCCAACTTAGCCACTTGCACAAGTTGATTGCCACATCATCTTGCAACTTGCTCTTATCTTGCTAACAAACTCTAACTAACTAGATTTTATTCTAACAACTTGACTAATTAATTAATTAATTAACAAAATAATCAGCAAATCTATCAAAAAAGTACACGCCACAAACAAATCCTAACTGTATTTGGACTCCAGATAAAAGAAATCTAACTAAAAACTGATTTCCAGTTTGACAGCCAAGCAGAAAAATGAATAAAACATTATCTTTTGTATTTTTCTGAATTTTTGAAATATTTTTCCCTGAAAGTAGATTCAATAAGCTTTCCAATGCATATTCACACGCCTTCTAACTCATAGCCAACTGTCAATAAAAAATCTTCAAAGTGAAACTGAAATTCTATCTTTAGAAGCTCCAAGAAAAGTCTTAGATTGAATCTTTTAATCAAAAAACTTTCAAGAACGTGATCCTCCATCATTGTAGACCAAGTATAACTAAAAACACGGAAATCACAAACACTTAAAAGCAATTAAAAGCCTGAAATGAGAAAAACCCTAGCAAGTGCAGTGGAAAAAAACCCATAGTTAAAACCACCAATAACCCGGATGTGGATGTCATCCTTGTATTCACATCAGGTTTACTTGCCCATCTCACAGCCTCATTGTTACATTGCATAGTATGATGAAACCTTTGACTAAGTCATTGAATTTACTGATTATCATTTTTGTTGGTGCTCTCGAAACAAGCTGTCCACACATATCACTTAAAATTTTTACGGTCCTCAGTTCTACAAATATAAGCTGTGAATGAGAATCTGGTATGTTCTTCATAAATATTTATGCAAGTGACTAAATTCAAGCCAACCTTTTCTAAGCATTGAAATTCAATGTGCCATATATTAACCAATTTATGTAGTTTCTATTTCCACAGTAGATTTTGTAAGAGAATCCATTTTACACATTGATATTCTTTCTAAGAAAATCCATCTAAGACATTAATATTCTTTTAGCATTAGTCTTCTTTATTTGTAATGGATGAGACATAGATCCCATTCCGAGCACATTTAAGACATTAATCTTCTTTTAGCATTAGTCTTCTTTATTTGTAATGGATGAGACATAGATCCCATTCCGAGCACATCTAAGACATTTATATTCTTTTGACATTAGTCTTCTTCATTTGTAATGGATAGAGACATAGATCTTATTTTTAGCACATCCTTTTTTACCATTATATGATAAACACATACATTATATGTTACTACCTCCTTAAGAATATAGCCGAATATAGTCATTGGGCCTAACAAGCGCACGACTTCCACTTAAATTTGATTATAGCTATGATTTTTCAGTTTGTATACTATGATTAGAGCACTAGTAGGACTTTTGCATATGCAATTAAATTTCTGCAATTGACCCCCCCCCCCACCCCCCCCCCCCCGGGGTGCAGTTTCACCATTCCCTGAAAAATGGTTCTTGGTCGTGCCTTCCTCCTCTTCCTATTTGTGATGCGACTCTTTTGTTGCTGCAGGTTTGCACTTATGAAAGCATGCTGGCAGGTATTTATCGTCTCAAACGTCTTGGAATAACAAGGTTGGCACATCTGACGGGCCCAACACAGCTGGCTGCTCTTTCATCGGCTATGAATCAACTTCCCGATGAAGCGATTGCTCTGGCTGCTGCTTCCCACATTGAGAGAGAATTACAGATAACTCCTTGGAACTTGACTTCCAATTTTGTCGCTTGCACTAATCAGGTAATATCATCTTACATTACTGGGTAGCAGTATAGTTGAGCTTACCTTGTCCCTTTGTACTGTCATCGTACATTACTGGGTTTTCTTTGCACCCCTCATGCATTTTCAACATATGATACTATGTGTGTTTTTGTCCAACATAATGAAGTTGATATCCTTTGTCGTCTTTCTTGCTTTGCATGTTTGAAATGTACTTGTACTATATTTGTGAAGAGCCAGTTGTGCAGCACATCTAGTGCTTGATAATTCTAGCTTTGATTTATGTGGTCAAATGAAGACTTAAGAACCAAAGGTCACAACTTTTCTTGCTTCTTTACCTTTTCTTCTTTCTCATAATATCTCAGGATAAAGAAAATATAGAGCGGCTGGAGATTTCTGGTGTTGGTGATCCATCTGGTCGAGGCTTAGGCTTCAGTTATGTTCGTGTTGCTTCAAAGCCCCCACTGTCAAATGGGTTGGCAAAGAAAAAATCTGCTGTTCCTCGCGGTACTACTGTCACTGGGACAGATGCTGATCTTCGTAGATTGAGCATGGAGGCTGCAAGAGAGGTTTGTAGGTTTTTACAAACCAAATAGGTTGATGCCTTATATTTTATTTTAGTGTTTTATTTTATTTTTGTAGAATCCTGTAAGGTGTAATTTTATCCTGATCAAATTTCTTTCTTCATTTGCTCGAGTCTTTCCAGTTTTTTTATTAATATTTCATGAATCTATGTGCGGTTGGGAATCAACGACCAGTGACTGCCTGCTGTTGTAGATTAACTATATGTGGAGTCCAATTCAGTCAGCTAACAGACGTGTGAGTTTGTATTGCATATGTTTATTCTAAAAGGTCTAAATCCCTCTGTCCCAAAGTGTTCGCAGCATTTTGACCATTCACACTTTTCAGACTACTACTTTAACTTTCTTTAGTTATATTTACATATTTACAAAATTCATCATGTTGATTTTGTTTGGTTCATCTCAATGTATTTTTTGATTATTTTCCAATTGTCAACTCTTAATGATGTTAATAATGACAAATATTAATGGTTAAAAGTTGTTTCTCTATAACTATGACACTGGACTAGAAACAATAGCATATTTCCCTGTTTTTTTGTTGCATGAATTTCGAGTTGCTGAAGATCCAGCTAAGTAAATAAGATTCTGTCGATATGAAATGGTTAAATAAAGAGATGGTCAATAATGGTCATGTCTCAGGCTTTAGTTCTCATTCCTTTACTCGTAATACTTTTTTACACCATAGTGTCTCATACTGCACCAGCTCACTCGATAAGTTTGTTCATGGAATGCTTGCTACCTTTTGTTTGTGCTAATTTAGAATGTAGGGAAACATTACTTGTTATTTGATATTTAGAACTTATTTACTTAGGTTCTTTTGAAATTTGCGGTACCTGATGAACAAATTTCTGCAATGATTCGTTGGCATCGTATTGCAATGATACGCAAGCTATCTAGTGAGCAAGCTGCCTCAGGAGTCAAGGTTGATCCAACTACTATCAGTAAATATGCACGAGGTCAGCGCATGTCCTTTCTTCAGCTTCAACAACAAACGCGAGAAAAATGTCAGGAAATTTGGGATCGGCAGATTCAATCTCTTTCAGCTGCTGATGCTGATGAAAATGAGAGTGACTCTGAAGCGAACAGTGATCTAGATTCTTTTGCTGGGGATCTGGAAAATTTACTTGATGCTGAGGAAGGGGAGGAAGGTGAAGAGGGTAAGTTGGAGATGAAAAATTACAAGTCTGATGGAGTTAAGGGGCTTAAAATGAGACGACATGCATCTCAGGCTCGGTTGGAAGAGGAAATAGAAGACGAAGCTGCTGAAGCTGCTGAATTATGCAGGATTTTTATGGATGGTATTCTTTAGACCCTGCATTTTCCTGAGTGTAAATTTTAAGTGTATTATGAAATGTTATTCTCTTTGAGAGGAGGTCTGCATGTGTGTTTGATAAAATCAATTTTGAAATTCTTTTGTCTACGAAAACTACATGCAGATGATGAAGCCGAGTGGAAGAAAAAGAAGAAGCCAAAGTCTAGTGGATTGGCTCGTGGGCCAATGCGTGCCCCCCAAATAAGTTATGTAACTAATAATATTGAGCAAGTCAAGAAGCCTAATACTGTGGTGAAGTATACAGATGGCCATGTTTTACTTGATGCTCCCATCATTGGAAAGCAGAATGCTGATCTAGAGGAGGTATGATTCAATCCATATAGTTTTTCGAGGCATACGTTAACATCTTAATTGAAATATTTATTGCTTATGTTATAAATCCTGTTCATGTCTCATGTTCTTATACTCAGCCAAGAGTAATTATTACTTGTTGATGTAGGTTGAAAAGTTGCATTCTAAAAACTTTATGCCAGTAAAGGGAAAAGCAACAAAAAAGAATGAAGCATTGCCTGTGGATCTACAGAATAAAAAAGTCAAAATAATGACAGAAGGAATTTTTAAGGTATATGTTCTGATTCTCTTTTTGTAGCCTATAAAAAAAAATGAGTCTTTGGCCCTAGAGCGATGCTTGAATATTGCTATAATACACCATTTGAGAATCATCAAATGCAAACATAAATATTTGGATCTTGCAAGTGTTTATAGCCTATTCACGTCACTGCAGCTTTGGGTTTTTGCTGTTATAATTTCAAAATCATATAATGCATCCTCTGTTATTTAACTTGCACCACTGAAGGTGGGCAAAAATTTTAAGGAGAGAATAGTGATAATTAGAAGGAAAAAGGGGACTCGTGTGATAGAAGAGAGGAGTAATACCAATGGTCCAAGTAAATTACAACTTTCAAAAGTGGGACATGGTGCAAGTAAATAAAGCAGAGGGAGTATGATTTATGTAATTAGATCAAACAATGATAACTGTAGCACATTGGTTTTAGTTTTAAAGATCTGTAGCTTGGGACTTGGGGGAGCGATAATGCTTCTTCTCCTCATTGATGATACTAAACTCTCCCACAGTTACCTTCTTGATTTTGTATCCCGATTGCCATTTCGATTAGCCTTCAACAAATACCCAAGCCATGGCTCTTTCAAATAATGCTTTTACATTATTTGGGGTAAATTCCAAGATGATCTAGCATATATGGCTTACCTTCACTTCCTCACTTCCCCTAGGAAAACAAGCTGTAAAATTCAGTAAAATGCAATTTGCGCCACAAAAAAAAAAAGAGCAACTTTGTCCTCAAAAAGTCATGAGGCTCAAGAACACTCTTGCATAACCGTACTTCTCCAAAGCATCATCAAAGTTACTTTGCTTAATAGAAAGACAATCCTTCCTCTGAATCTTTTGTGAATGCTAAGACACCTTTAGGGTTTAGTGATCTTGATATTATATCTAGAGAGTACTTATCTGCTACAGCGAGTAGTTGATTTCCTTTTAAGTTTGTCACAAATATCCAAGGAAACTAAAGCACCAGAATAAACTACAGAGTATAATTCAACAAATATTGAAAGCGCCTAAGATAGGCCTAACTCCCCAAGAGTTGTCCTAGGAGGAACAAACTAGAAAAGAAACAGCCCCATAAGGATAGATTGATAATTGGATAAGGTAGCCCAATGGCTAAACGGTTAGGGTCAAGTTAACCGGAGTACCAGACTTTTGTTGGACATGGTCGTTTGTTATTGAACAGGATCATTAATTCATTATATTGGGTTAAACTAATAGCCCAATAACTTTTTCAAAAATGAAGTTTTGACAAAAATAATTATATGTATGGGTTCGTATGCGTATTTTCTCAGTTTATATTTCTTTTGCATTTATTGACCTGCTCATCAAAGACCAGCCATCAACTCGCAACTCTCATTGACTGGACCCATCGCCGACCTTTTAGTGTGAACTGCTTTCAACCCGACCCACACCGACCGTCTAAATAACCAGGTCTACACTAGGATTGTGCTTAGAATGGTGACTCCAATCATTAAAGAAACTCTCAAGAAGCAACTAGTACCAACTAAGAGCAACTCGAGAAGAGCAATGATGCCTGGAACACCGTGTAAACAAGCTCTTAACAAGCAACTATTCACCACTCAGAGCTGAAAAATAAAACCATGATAAGGAAACTAGAGATTTTCCCTCGATTTCTGTTTTGACAACATATGATACTTTTTTTTGTAGCAGTAGTCTCATAAGCCAAACCATTAAGTTGATAATTCCATTAGTATGGGTGTTTGAAATGACTTCTGTTAAAAGAACATTAAAATGGCAACCTCTTTAGACAGATTATGATATGTAAGGATCTTCATGTTTGCATTTTGAAATATTTTATTTGGTCCATGAACCTCCTGTTCGAGGAATTACACACCTTTCACTGGTTATTAACCTTTGTGAAAAGTTCCCTTTTTTTCTTGTCAATGTTTCTTGTTATTAACTTGCATCACAGTATATCTAAATATCTACCATTTCCATATGTGTTCAAGTTCTGCTTCTTTTGTTTATTATATGCAAATTTTTATCTTAAAGCTTTATGGCTATATGAAATCTGAATTCTGCTAGCTATTCATACTTTATCTGTTTTTTTTTTTTCAGGGTTTTAAGGAAAAGAAATCAGCGAGAGAGACTTTTGTTTGTGGTGCCTGCGGAAAGGTTTGTTTTCGAGATCAACTTAGTTTACTTCTTTTGTGGATTTGTGAACTTTACATATTAACATTTTTATTTTTTAGCTTGGCCATATGCGGACCAACAAGAACTGCCCCAAGTACAGAGAGGATCCAGAAGCTCAGGTAAACAACCTAGATCAAGACAAGGAGTTTGTTAAACCTGTATCTCAGGATCCTCCATCTGAGTCTCAGCAGAAGATTTCATCCAAGAAGATGTTGACTAAAAATGTGACCAAAGTCCCTCAAATCGAAGCTCTTGAAGGGGAAAAGTCTAGTTCAAAAACCAAGATTTTGAAAGTCAGATATGCTGCTGCTGATAAGGTTCCTGATAAAGTTCCATTAGGTCCATCGCTAAGCTCTGAGCAGCCCAGCACATCTGAAGCTGAGGCAGGAAATAAATCTGCTCCTAAGGTTATTAAAATAATAAGCAACAAGATGAAGTCTGATGATGTTCAAGCTGAATCTGCGAAGCTTAATGTTATTATACGTCCACCAAGTGAAACAAACAAAGAACATTTTAATAAAAAAATTACCATTAAGCAACCAAAAGAAGTCATCAACCTAGATCAGTCCAGCCAAGAAGGGGCTGATAAAGAGTTCATAAAAACTAGGAAGATGATTGAATTAACTGGATTTGGAGTAAACAGAGAATATGAGGGCATGTCCTTAAATGAGGAAACGTTAAGAAAGAAGAAGAAAGAAGCTAAAAAGATGAGGGTAGCGGAAGAAAGGAGGAGGAATGTTGAGAGAATCAAGGAGCAAGAAGCAAGAAGGCTTTATGAGGAAGAATTGATAGAGCAGGATAGATTAGCGGAGTTGAGAAGATATGAAGAAGATATACGTAGAGAAAGGGAGGAAGAAGAACGACGAAAAGCCAACAAGAAGAAGAAGAAAACAAAGAGGACCATTGAGCTCAAAGATAATTACTTGGAGGACTTGTCTGCAAAAAGGAATAACAGACTGGTGCCGGAGAGAGATAGAAGTGCTAAGAGGAAGACCATTGTTGACTTGGGAAGGCATAGTGCAGAGTTTGTCCCACCAACTAAGAGGCGTAGAGGGGGAGAGGTATTCTTCCTATTCTCCAACTATGATTATTATGTCTTCCAGCCAGGATTTGTCATTGATTAGTCTGCAAATGACAAATGATGTAGCATGTTAGTTGCATGCTTTCTTAAATATGTTTATCGTATTGAATTTGTGCACATTGTTCACAGGTTGGTCTAGCTAATATATTGGAGAGCATTGTTGAAACTCTCAAGAGCAGAATTGAGGTGTCGTATCTTTTTTTAAAGCCTGTATCCAAGAAGGAGGCTCCTGACTATCTAGATTTTGTAACGAGGCCGATGGATCTTTCCACTATAAGAGACAAGGTTAGAAGACTTGAGTACAGAGACAGAAAAGAATTCCGTTATGATGTATATCAAATTGCCGTAAATGCTCACTTGTACAATGATCGGAGGAATCCAGGTATTCCACCCCTCGCAGATCAGTTATTGGAGATCTGCGACTATTTGTTAGATTTACATGCTGACAGTTTAGAAGAAGCTGAGTGTGGTATCAGTGATTCTTAATGCCTTTATTATTTATGCAATCTTCACTGTTCTAACCTATTTTAGGCTTTAGGTTCAAGGTAGTAGATTTATTTTTGGAGGAAGCGCCCTTACATTGTACATATATCATTCAGTACATTTTAGTGTTGGGCAGTGTAAATAATGTGCGTTAATATTTTACATGTACAATATTAAATTTGTGGTAACCAAAGATCTGATCATATAAGATTGACAATATATTGGCCCTGTTTGGCATGATTATCCAATGACTTTCAGCAATTGGTCATATACTAACAATTTGTCTGATATATAAATCTGTATTGTTGTACCTGATTTTCAGTTCAAGTTAGTACGTTTCAGCTTTGTTCAATTCAGTTCATTTAAGCCCCCTTATTTTCGGTTCACTTATTTTTTTTATTCTTTTTAATTTTTATTTTATATTTTTTTCACTTAAATTTTAATTTTGTATTAATATTTTATATTTCCTATTTTATTTAACTTTCTATTTCATATTTTTTATTAATGGAAGCAGTTAATTCTCATTCCCTTTGATTAATAGTTTAACACCCCGACCCAAACGGCCCCTTAGTGTTTTATACCCATAATCTTATTGATGTTTATTTTTAACTAATTTCAATTCGTTGCAACATTGAAATGAAATGGGGAGATGCACACAAATTAATTTTAATTTTTGGTTTATTTTATACCAAATCAATTTTATAGCTGCTAATGGTAGTGTAGAATACACCATGCCAATTGCGGTTGAAAGAACACAATTTGTTTTATACAACCAAAAATGTAACTATGTAGAAACATAAGTTCCTATGAAATCAGAACTCAGCCCTAAAAAATTATAGCCATGTAATCACATTACAGAAGCTGAAAAATTAAACAAACAAACTTATTACAACCATGCAGCTTCCTAATTACAACAATGATTGCTTAGGGTATTACAAAGACCACCACCACCATTCCATTAGCTTTATTGCCAGGGACGTAGGGCGATTTCACATCAATGATGCTACTTATATAACTACATATCGACATCAATTGAAGAAAATGGTAAACAAAGGATATAAATACAAAGCTGACAAGCACCATATTTCAAGATCAAAACTGAAACCAGTGCGAAGAGAAGTATACTTGCTTGTACTCACACATCTTGTACAACAGAAGATGTTTGAACACTCTCTTCTGTGCTGGAGCTGTTCTTCGAATTTATATAAGTACAAGCTGCATCTATCATCAAGCGCACTTCTCGTTTGTACTGCATTAGTTCATAAACCAAAACTTTAATTTCTATTGCAACTTGCACCTCAAGCCAAGGTTATGGCTTTCAAAATATACATATACTTCGGTATATAGAAGCATATATGTAGTATATATATTTTTTCAGGTAGGTCGAAGACATACCTCGTCAATAGCCCCGGACTTAATTTTAGATTGCATCACACACCATTTCTTAAAGTGAGCACCTGTTGAAGATGTCAGCAAATAAATGGTCATATACTAAAAAAATAACTGCGACAATCAAACCCACAGAACAAAGGTACTATATCAATAGTAGAAATGTTAGAGCACTAAAATATTGACAGGCAAAAGAACAGCAAAGAAAACCCCAGAACAAATGTATATAATCTAAATTAACCAAGTTTTGATACCACAAAAGTATGATGTACAGTTGAAACTCGAAGAAACTTCTAGAGAAAAGGAAAGAATTACCAGCTTTTACATCAATGGTAGATGTCTCAGAACAGGTTTTAATATGCCACCTACAATGCACCTATTGCACAATGCCAAGCAAAGGATTAAACAAAATTTTCAAGGACATCTAGTATTCCTGTGTTAGTAAAACAATATATCCATCACACAAAAAAAATTGAATGAAGATCTCTATGAACAGCATACCTCAAAGTAGGACCCAAATGGGACATCATGCGCTTGTTGCACAGTTTCAAACACCTAAAAAACAAAAATAGTCATTCATAACGAAATTAGTGGCCACTCTGATAAATTCATTCAGTCTCACATATATGAAAAAAAAATGATTAGCAAAGTCACCAGTACTGTTTTATCCGGTGACAAAACTGCATGCTGCCACTCTGTCATTGCTGTGTCTGGGGGACACATAGGGCTCTTGCATATAGAGCGAAAGGTCAATTCCCTGATTAAACCTTCATACTCATCTGCCGCATGCCACTGTCCTATCTGAAGACGAAACAATAGGTATCTATAAATAATAAACCACTTAACACTACATATAGGCTTAGTTACACACCCAAAGGATGCAGGAACTTAACAAGAGACAAATAAAGACTTCCAAAATGCTAATATCACAAGTACAAACACACAAGACAAATTAACTTCTCAGAACGAGGTGTTTATCCCATTTGTGAGACATCTCAATCAAATATGCTTGACTAGTAAAGCAACTAACTTGCAACTATGGAAGGGAACTAACTACTTTCGGATTCTGAAACATATATTGTGTACCATTGCAAGTTTGTTGTGTTTAATAACGTCTAAATATTAACTTTAGTCTCTGCCCTTAAAAATGTACCGATAATAGTATAATACCATTAGATAAATGCTTAGAATGGCAACCATGCTGGTCTACAAACTACAACAGAAGTAACTTTCTATAAACTCGCTTTCTTGCACAATTATACAAGTGGTCTATCACCGGTAACGTGATACAGCCCACACTCCACAGAGCAAAACATAAGAAACAAACCTGCGTGTTACTGTTTAAAATAAGAAACACAGCCTACAACCAATGCACAGCCAGTAGTTAACCCATGTATCAGGTCAGATGCACTGATGCACAACCAAATATAACAGAGGGCAAATATTCTTGCTAGCGCTGGAAAACAGAAACTGAGAACACTGCTTCCTATCTAAAGACAATTTTAAATTGTGACATAAAATATGTTCAAATCTGAAACACAATAACAAAAGAAGGGTGCTTCCACTAACTGACAATAAGAGTATATGGCAAAGAAACTTACCATAACATTAGAATCCTTCCGAGCAGAACGATAATCATTCGTGTAGTTTGAATCATCACTCAACAATAAATTGAAAAATTGCTCAGCTGTGCATGGAAAACTATCCTGAGAGAATGATCAATGAGTTTGATCGTTAGCAATATCACACTTCCAAAAATAGACCTAATAATTCTTTAAGGGTCATATCATCAAAGATACAAGCATGCATCTGGAAAGGATGAGTTGTTCCTTACATTATAAATAGTAACTAGGGCTTCATCCTTAACAAATGGTTGAAACTTGTCAACCTTGGGTATATTTTCTTCAAGAACTTTAGGCTGCTTCTGACCAGCCCGCTTGGAACTGCTGTGTGTTCGAAGTTCTGATAGTGCCTTTGCCTGTAAGCAAGGTGACAAAATGGCATTTAACTTTTCATGCATTGGGAAGAAAGATCAAAATTACAAATGACTCGTTAACATGACTCATTATCCATTCTAGATCAGCTTCTATTCATTTCAAAAGTTGGAGCAATAGTTGACGCCCCAAAGTTGGGCCAGATTGCGTCAACAAGCATTCCACTATCAAGTATCAACTAATAAACTGAAAAGCACATCCAAGCAAGTTGAGCCGTGAGACCCTAATTATACTAATAAAGTAATAAAACAAGCAAGTTAGCTACAAGTTCCATGCATATGCTTATTGTCCTTCCCTTTTAATAACATAAAAGTCATAGCAAGCAGACTAAAGGATATGCGATTTAAAAAAATATATTCACCAAAAAACAACCTTCTTTTCAGCTTCTAGCATTACAAGAAAGTTTTTTGCAGAGCGCTGCAATATCTTGTGGGCATGATTCCTATTCCAAAAGGATGCAAATTTGTACCTAACTCTTCCTGCATGAGAAAAAAAAGAGTAATTATATATGAAATAGCCAAGTAAGGGAGTTAGAAGAATCAAAATTGCTGGTCAACCAGAAATACACCCCTAGGTTTAAAAGATTACACTAGATCAAAGAAACGGACTTTCTTTAATCTAAAGATAAGGATGTGTAACATAAACTAAATGATCCAGTGAAAAGGAAGCCCAATAACACTATTGTCATTGCAGGTAAGTATATACATGTCCACACAGAAGATGACTAAGAAAGTTAGAACAATTTGTCATCACTAACCATCAGAGCTTCCCAAAGGTGGAACACCAAGCCCACCAGCACCAAGCCGAAGGATGATTGTAATAGCCGGATTAATTACAGCATGTTGGCTCCTTCGAATCTACAATGAAAAATTATACAACAAAATAAAAATATAAAAGCTACATTACATATTAATTTACCAAGCATTGTTTGCCATAAAAAAAAAAAAAAAAGCGTTAACAATGACATGAAATAAAGTATCTAACAGAAGTTCACCTCATCTATGTCTTCAAAGGGAATAATCACCTGTAATATAAACAAGCACACTGTGTGAGTCTGAGATATATGCATTAGCCACTAAAGTCAGCAGCATGTTCAGCACAAGTAAAAATTGACACCCAAAGAAAATCAAGAGGGGGACAAACTGCGCAGTACAACCTGAGAATTTAAGTACACCTTTCTAATCGTATACTCAGTCTTACAAGATACAAGACACTCAGACTGATTCAGCTTTGAAAGTTCCATTTCTAAACCAAACCGACATTAATTAGGTACATCAGATACATATCCACACAGAAGAAAAATCGATAGAACTTTATATTAGTATGTTTGCACGTTAAAAAATCCCCTAAAAATTATCCTAGAAATAAAGAGTATCATCCTTCCTAATTTGATCTCATTCTCAAAGAAACGAATGTTTGTACAGATTCTGAATGATTATTTTCTCTAAATAGTAAATTGAAAAAAGTGTACCAAATCCTTACTATCTGTCTAATTGAAGTGATAGGTGAAAGGGTAAAGCAAATAAATGTATATTATAAACATATGATATACAAAAAAAATCTTATTTGTAGGTCAGACCAGATGGAAAAGGGACTAACCTTCATCTGCTTAGAGAACACATTGGAATGGAAGCAAATGTGCCACGCAGAGATATACATTCGACCGTGATACAGAAATGATCTCTCCAAAGCACAAGAGTAGCTATGCTCTACAACCTGCAGTTTCTTAACATCAAATCATGCACGAAAATGCAAATGCAGACTCATAAGCAGTTTTAACATATATGAAGATTTAACAAGTACAAGAATCTGCTTCGTCAATCTATTTCGGTGGAAAATTCAGGATTTCTCAAGGTACAAGATACCCGTGAGTAAAGAAATAGAGTAATAGCCACAAAATTACAATAAAGGTCAAAAAAATGTTAGTCAGCACCAAAATGGTTAAATTACTAAAGTTTTGCTTATCATCAATCAAAAAGAAAATTATTTATGAGTTCCTTCCTGATTGAAGTTTTGATTACTTAGATGCTTGTCTACATCCTTCTGGTTGACAGTATCTAAGTTTAACAGCTTTGAAGCCTATTTATGCTATTACTTTGCCTCTAAACTGCATTTGACCAAATCACAGATCCGGCAAAGTGAGCATCAAGTTACCACTTTTTAGCGAAAGTAATTTTTCCAAGACAGCCTACCCCATAATTATTACTCCATTTCCTTTTGTTATAGAAGAGTACTGTAAGTTAATGAGCCATTCACCTCATCAGCAGGTAGATTAAAAATCATTTGCAAAGGTCCTGGTTTTTGGTGAACCACCATCGGTTCTTGCTTATCATTGATACTTTGTTTATCAGTAGGAATCCTCCTTCGATCATTTCCACCACCATAGCCATTCAAAACCCTTCATGAAAAGAAAGAACAGTTAGTAGGGGCAAAAAGAATGTGGAAGCTAGCAATAAAATTTCAGAAGCATGTTAAAACTTTCTAGTTTTCAAATACATGCCAAGGTGGAATTCCAAATATTAGGTTGCATTCTCCCCTAAATCTTATATCCCAATATACAGGATAATTGCAAAACACAATCACTTTTGCAATTTGCCTATATTCTTTTTCTATTATTTCCTTCAACTTCGTAGTCTACCTCGATATAGTGATTATAAGAAAAAAGACGAGGTATCATTTTAGCAACAAAATCAAAACCAAGAATTTACTAAAGCATTTGATTTATACTCCCTCCTACAATAAATTTGCCATTTAAGGAGATTTAGAATAATTACTGGTTTTGACAAACACAGCGTTGAAAAGTGAAAACTACACACGCCCATGGTAAAATGGTATCAAGAAGTTTCAAGAAAACAATTCCAACTCCAATAAGAGCATTTTAGACACAAGCATGTAATACAGTTAAACAGTACAGCTGACCTAATGGGACACACCAAGAACCCCTTCTTTCTCTCATTGCCACATCAACTGGAAGAAAAGGTTCAGGTACACAATGCATTTAACAGATACTCTAGAAGAGAAAACATGGAAACATAAGAACCTTAAGTACATGACTTGCTAGCTTTGACAGCTAATGAAGAGAATTGCTTTAGAAATGTCAAAACAAAAAATGGTTATGTGTTGTCAGAACAGTACCTGGAAGAGTTTGAAGGTATAGCCTTAACATCAAGACAAACCTGGTAAATAAAACAACTATGTTCAAGCTAAATCAATGAGATCAACAAAAATCTGAAAAGCAACTAAAGTTCTAGTGGAAATACCATTCCTGAAGAGCTATCCAGTGGATGCCATACTGCACCAATTTCAGCCACAGAATCTACATTTACTGTAACTGAACCAAGAACTGCACTTTTCCAGATTATATCCCAGTCATATATTGCCACATTAATCTGCAAAGATGTTAGGATATCAATGAGATTGCAAGATTAAAGACAAAAAGGAGAAAAGAAAGCAAGACGGACTAAAACTTATAGATGGCAAATAACATAAATAGAGTGAGGCATATCATTAGAAAAATATGAATCTTATTTGGCAGCCTAAAGAGGCAGTTTGGGGCCACAACCAAGTTGCAACAGGGTGATTCTCTTTATCCTTCGGTCAGACAATCACCTTCTCTTTTAAAAAACAAGTATATCAAAAGAAGTTTAACCTTCATCAAAATTAATACCTGTACATATATACATACATACATACATACACACATACAAATGAATGTGGACATGCGTTTGTGCGTGCGTGCGTTCGTGCCACCCCATAACTAAGTGCATCATACATGTGCACAAACATACACGCATACATATTAGATAACATAGTAGCACTGGAGAAGCTACCTGGATGGGCAGCTCATCAACAACAAAGTTAAACTCCTCTCCCCACATGGGATTTCTTGAACCAGGAATCATTGAACTGCAGACGTAAAAAAGATAAACACATAAAGTAACGATATATCAAGAGTTCCTCGTTCCACGATGGAGAAATGCATACAAATCACCTAAATATATTATGATGTAAAACGTAAATATTTTGAAGAACTTAATCTTTTTATAAACAAACATTGTAATGGTTCAGCTAAAATCTCTAATTTTTGCCGTAAAATGCAGCATTGTGCTGCATTAGAAATGAACTGCCATTACTTGGACAAATTTATGAGAGTTTACAGAAATAATGGTGATTAAAAGCAATTAATTGATATTCCATTAGAGATTAAAATTTAAATGAGTTCTTTAATCAATATATCTCATTATCTCGCTAACAATCTACAAGATAGCGGTTCAAATGTAAAAATGGAAAACAGATTTTAATTAGCTCTTCATTTAGTTATATATGGAGTAAATTTACTTAAATGTGAACAAATGATGATAACTATTGAATTCCAATGGGGATAAAACATCAAATTATTGAAATCAACCATTACCTGAACCTTTTCTCTGTACCGCAAGTAACAATGGCATAAGGATCCGATGTGCCATTAAGGTTTGCAGCGACAAGATTCTTTGCTGCCAAAAGCCCAACCTGGAAAGTCATAAAAATCAATAATGTTGAAAAAACACACCATGCCTAAAAGATAGGATCTTCCATAATGTTGCTTTCCTTTTCAGTAATCCAATCAGATCATTGATATACCTTAATTAAGTACCCAGAGTGAGTTTGAGCATCATAAGTCAGTTGGCCAATCTGCAAAATAATTGCAGAACAGAATGTCAACAAACTTAATGATATAAAGCAATCATAATTGTAGCCCGTAGAATGCCGCCTAGAAAAATACAAAAGTGTTTCATGTTTAACTCTTTATTAGCACAAAAACAACAAAAAAAAATCTAAATAAGAGTAATATTCTTGTCTACAAATAAGCTGACAACATACTTTTCTCAATTGTTTAAGTTGATAGAGCAAAAATGAACATGCTGCTAAACAGAAACAATAAAGGCCATAAAATTTCGACTTCACAAATTCCGCATTCACTCGAATCTTTCATAAAACCTTACATAACATGAGCAAAATGTATGTTCTTCAAGCACTAACTATTGGCTCTCTCCTTCAAACCAAATATCCTACGATTCTTACATAATCTCAAGATAACAATTAATTAATAAAACACCATCGTGGACATCGGAGTGTTCGCTTCATTTCAATTGTCACCCATTCAAATTTTAACACCAATTCATAAACACAAGAACCTACAATTCATTTCCATCATATATAACATTTGCAACAACAAAGTCGCATTCTTATCTAAAGTGCTACCTCTATTTCAAATGAAATGCAATAACTGTAATAGATGCTTCAAATTCGATGCAACAAACATTTATTTATCCCTTTCCGATTTCCATCTACACTAGCATACAAAAATTCGACTAAAAGTCCGTGCAACTCAAAATTGTTGCATCTAATCCGAAACATAAGTAGTACAAAAATTAGTAGAGTACAAAATTCAAATTATACAATCCTAAAAAGCATCCTACAAAAAACTTCACATGAAATACTTTAGATTTCAATTATTTTCTCTAATTAGTTATCCTAATCAAATCAAGCATTCACTAAACACAAACCACTATCTACAAAAGAAAATCATTTCATTTTCGCAACGAAAAAGGTGAATAAAAAGAAAACGCAAGCGACATCCCACCGAAAATAAAAGAAACTACAGTACTATAACAACAAAAAGCATCCTTCAATATCCACCATACTACACTATCCATTTCCACTACGAAACCGTCGTTTTCTCAAATCAATCATCATATCATACTTATCAACAAACAAATTAAAACAAAAAAAAAAAACCCTAAAAAATCAAAAAAAAGAAAATAAAATTGAGAGATCATACTTTATCTTTATTATTAATAGAATCACTTGAATCATGACAAAATCCATGATTTCTGCATTCAACAAGCGTAAAATACCAATAAGCAGCAATCACGAAAACCGCAGCAGCAAAAGTTACTTCAATCTCCCATAAAGAAGGAACTAACGAATTTAACGTCATTTGAATCATTAATTTCGCAGGAATTTCCATTTTTTTATCAAAATTAATTAAATAAAAAGATTTAAAGAGAGAAAATCAAGTTTTTTTTAGAAATGATCGATTTTCTAGGGTTTAAGAAATATACATTAATTAGTTAATTAATTAATTAATTGATTAATTAAAGAAAAAAATATAAAAGGAAGAAAATTCCATGGAAAATAAATAAGGAAGAAGAAGAAGAAAAAGTTGGGAAAAACGAGTGATTTTGAGGAGAGAGAAAATTGAAAAGGTCAAATTAAGGTGGTTGGACTTTGGAGGGAGAAATTACAACTTTTTTTTTAGGACATTTATTTTTATTTTTCTTTTTATTTTTATTTTGTGTCGGAGATAATGACGTGGAAAATGTGGTGGTTTTTTATTTTGTTTTTTTGAAGGGTAACCGTTTATTTGATGGTTTTGCCCTTGTTAAGTTGTCGTAATTACGGTGGTGTGAGAGGGTGAGGAGAGGTACGAAGGGGTGGAAGTTTCTGAGGGTAGTTTGGTAAATGAGTGAATTTTTTTTTTTAAATTTTAGTGTAATACGTGTAAATGTGTAATGAGAGACATTTAATGTAACGTAGATTAAGGGAGTTAGTGAGATTGTGGATTAGCATAACGTCTTTCAAGTTCCGAGAAGGTAGGGATCTTCTCTAATGAATTAAACATTTTATAACGTGGGTTTCGATTATGGTCTTGTGGAGTGTGTTTGTTTGCGGGTACTCGGTTGTTTTGGTTATGGATTAGATATTTGATTTTCGATATTCTTTGAACACATGCTTCATCGTTATTTGTAATAATGATTTAAAATCTTTTTCGTTATGAAATAGAAAGTGCAATTTATAAATTTTTATTAGGGCGGTATTTGCATTAAAGAGAGATTTTTGGAATTTTAATTTTTATTCTATTCTATGTTGTTTGTAAGAATTTTAAGGTAAAGATGAAAGAAAAAAAAAATATCTCTAACACGCTAACAAAGAATCCTAACACGCTATTAATTAATTAATACTTTGTAATATTATTGAAATAAAACCTATTTCTACGAATTGGGAAAATATTGGGTCAAACCGTTTGACCATCAGATGGCCTGACCAGACTTATTACAATGAAAGTTCATGGCTTTATGCATATATAACACTACCTAACGTAAATATAATATTTTTTTATGTGTTAGGGAGTCATAAGTTGGATAGTGAGAACTAATTTCAATATCTTCGACCTAAAATTAAGAAAGAAAGTCTAACCAACTTAGCCATCCCTCGCTCTCATAATAACATGCTGATATAACTTAAATTTGTGTAAATATAACATAATCTCAAATTGGACTCATCCGATCATTATTATGGCTCTTTAGAATAATAATAAGTTCAAATAATGCATCGAAAGGGAGCTATACCTACAAGACGTGACACATAGACGGCATGCAATACATTCATTGAAAATTTAGTGTTATGGACAAAGTTTGTAGAGTTATGGCTTGAAAAGTTAAAATGTATGGATTGACTAAAAGGATAAAGGTTTAAGAGTTACTTAACTTAGAATAAAAATAGAAACTTAATTTGAGAAATAAATAATTTGAGAAAAATGCTATGAGCATTGAGCAACGATAGTTTTGAATTAATTCGTTGTCAAAAATAAGATGATAGTGAGCTTTGCAGGGAAATCTATTCTATAATTTTACTAAAAGAGTTGTTGCTACAACTTTGTATACACCTTTATAAAAACTTTCAGCATTTAGAATTTTACTCTTAGAGTTCTGATTTATATGGTCAATGGCAAAATTTTAGTCAAGATGTTCACCTCCACTTTTTTTTAAAAATTATAAATAAATTAACAGTTTAAATCTACTTTTGACGATCATATCAATTCTTCACGGACAATGTTTATAATTTTACTTTGGATATTCACTTCCCAGATTAAACTATATGATCTAAGTATTTTTTTTTTTCCTTAGTGAAAGCTCTCAGAATCGGTACTTAACATTGTTCATTGAAAATTGAACATTGTATCTGAAAAAATGAACATTGCATTTCAAAAAGATGAACATGTCTCAACATTACACTTCAACTAGCTTTATATTAATTATTTAATAACTAGATTGATAGGTTATGGATATATATAACTAATATAGACATAAACGTCCAAGAACCATAAATAATATACAAATAACGTAAATTGTAAGAAAAATAGAATATTATTGAAAATCAAGTAAATAAATGCTAATAAACATTAATTTTAAAAAACTAGACATTGTCTATTGAAAATTGAACATTGCATATAAAAATCTGAATATCGTCCGGGTGCATATTATATAGTACCATAAAAAAGAAGTTACTCGCATTGACAAGTGTCGTGATGTCGTTAACTTTTTTTCCTCCTCATTTTTTCCACCACTAAACATAGCAATTGGATTTAAATGTTTGGTGTGTCGATATTTATAATTTCTTTCCTACAATGATATTTACAAGTATTGATATGATATTAGCTAAGAAAGTTTAGAAGTGACTACTTTATTGACTAACTAAGAAAAGCTTATCATGTCACATAATCCGTAAGATGTTAAGCAAGTAGTTTTAAAAATATATTCTTATCTATGAAATTTTATGATATCATTTAAACACTACTCATACGATGTCGTTTATGATATCATCTAAGAATATATTAAGCTTTCTCAACTAGGTTGGTTTATGATGTTATAAATGGTGCCATAAAAAATTTCTTAACTCTACATGTTTGAAAACAAACAATGCATATGATCTCTCTCATGGAATAACATGCGAGTGATAATATAATCTCAATAGTTCAAGTTTATTGTTATTGTAAAGAATTTCAATAATTCGAGTTTTCCTATTGGTGAATGAGAGCTCAATCAATGCTTAAATATTATTTAATTTATTACTGTACGAGATTTTCAAAGCTCAACATTATAATTGCACGGGATACTCATAGTTAAAAAACACTATAATTGCATGCGATCCCAATAGTTAAAAAAACACTACAATTGTCCAGAACAATAATAGTAATATTAGAATCTATCTAAATATGGATTACATACAATTAGGGGTGAATGTAATTCGGCTTAAAACCAAAGATCGAACCTAATCAAATCATTTTACAAATTTGGATAAAAGTTTTTTGTAGTTTGGTGAGGTTTGGGTTGTAAATTTTTTTTTATTTTTCGGTTTTCAATTGGACTCAATCTAGACCCCTCAATGGACCATACACCGAACTTAGACCGGATAGTAATAACCCTTAATTTCTTAACGGTCCTAAGCTCACTACTCGTTAAGTTGTTAAGCCCAAAAGACCAAAAGTTAGCAAAACCTTAATTCTATCATTTTTTTTCAAAGTGTGTTTGTAGCAATTGACTTATTGAGTTGTTGCATATTGCTACAAATTGCTAAAAATATCTTGAGCAGGAATTGTTGTACAAAATTAGAGAAAATATCTTTAAAATTCGGATTTGATTGGAACCAAAATCATAACACCGAATTTACTTGGATTGGGCAATAATCCAAACCGTAGACCGAACTTTCACTCCTACATGCAATCTTATACTCCCTCCGTTCCTTATTTTCCTTGTCCGTCACTATTCACCTCTTCATTATGGTATATGATATAATAATAGTAATGGGGGTCAAATTGGGGTAATAATTTTTTTTTGATGCAAAAATTGGGGTAATAATTGATGAAAGAGAAACAACTTGCAACTAATAGTGGGTGATGTGTGGGGTTCATCTTAATAAAAAAAATATTATAAACTTAATAAAGTTGTTTGGTAAAGAAAAATATGAAACATCCCAAAAAGCATATGTAAAGAAAAATAGAGAATGGAGGGAGTATGTTTATTGCTTCTCTAATTCAATTGTTTTTTTTTTTTCTAATAATTTTAATAAGATTGTACTCCCTCTGTTCCCTATTTTTCTTTACATATCTTGTTTCTCTATGTTCCATATTTTTCTTTACATTACAACTTTATTAGATTTTTAACATTTTTTTTATTAAAATAGACCCTACACACCACCCACTAATCAAGCTTCTATTGGTTGCAACTTGTTTCTCTCTCATCAATTATTACCCAAATTTGACCTCACCACTATTATTATATCATATATCAAAATGAGAGGGTGAATAATGACCATCAAGAATAATAGGGATTAGAGGGAGTAGTTTTGTTGTTCACTTGAGTTAAAATTGCAGGATCACACTATTAATTTTACACTTTATTTTAAAAAGGAAAAAGGAGATCTTTAGAAATTATTTTGGTATTTTATGCAAGTTTTTATCGCAAAAAAAAAAAAGTAATTCATGATTTTGTTTTTTATTGGTAACTTGATATTTTAGGTTATTGATAATTAGGATAATTAATGATTTTTGTAGTTTCAGGAGAAGTAGATGTATTTGTATAAAAAATGAAAAACACATATCTTATATTCTAAAATTCTATTACTCCATATTTAAGAGAATTTTATTTAAATTAACAAACATATTTTACATGAGTAAATGAATGAAGTAAATGATAATTTATATTTTAATATATACATTTTTAGGCTTGATATATAATTTATAGTTATTTAAAAAATACAAATAAATTACAAATTTGAATGGTTATCAAATACAACACTACCTTATAAAATTCAAAAGTTGAAAATATTTACTTTTCAAAAAAATTATTTATTACACTACCTTATAAATTTATTTTGGTCATTTGGCATTACCTTTATGCACATATTTTTCATTATTTAGATTGTAATTTCTTATTTCCAAGATTTGATTTAGAAGTTTAGTGAGACCTATAACTGAAAAAATGAAATTGTAGTCGGAAAAGTGAATAAATTCTAACGAAAGGTACTACTAAATGACCAATATATATATATAAAGTAGTTTAATAATTTTTTTAAAAAAGGTGCTTATTTTCAACTTTTGGGTTTTATAGGTAGTTTTTGACAATTTGGCCATTAATTTATAATTTGCTAACCATGTATCGTACAAATATTATACTAGTATTTAATTATGATATGTCATCATCTCAAATGACTCTAACATTTAATTGTTAAATAAGTTATTAAAATATATTTCGTAGTTGTTTTGTGATCATCTTTGTTACTCTTGATCTAACATNAGACCCTACACACCACCCACTAATCAAGCTTCTATTGGTTGCAACTTGTTTCTCTCTCATCAATTATTACCCAAATTTGACCTCACCACTATTATTATATCATATATCAAAATGAGAGGGTGAATAATGACCATCAAGAATAATAGGGATTAGAGGGAGTAGTTTTGTTGTTCACTTGAGTTAAAATTGCAGGATCACACTATTAATTTTACACTTTATTTTAAAAAGGAAAAAGGAGATCTTTAGAAATTATTTTGGTATTTTATGCAAGTTTTTATCGCAAAAAAAAAAAAGTAATTCATGATTTTGTTTTTTATTGGTAACTTGATATTTTAGGTTATTGATAATTAGGATAATTAATGATTTTTGTAGTTTCAGGAGAAGTAGATGTATTTGTATAAAAAATGAAAAACACATATCTTATATTCTAAAATTCTATTACTCCATATTTAAGAGAATTTTATTTAAATTAACAAACATATTTTACATGAGTAAATGAATGAAGTAAATGATAATTTATATTTTAATATATACATTTTTAGGCTTGATATATAATTTATAGTTATTTAAAAAATACAAATAAATTACAAATTTGAATGGTTATCAAATACAACACTACCTTATAAAATTCAAAAGTTGAAAATATTTACTTTTCAAAAAAATTATTTATTACACTACCTTATAAATTTATTTTGGTCATTTGGCATTACCTTTATGCACATATTTTTCATTATTTAGATTGTAATTTCTTATTTCCAAGATTTGATTTAGAAGTTTAGTGAGACCTATAACTGAAAAAATGAAATTGTAGTCGGAAAAGTGAATAAATTCTAACGAAAGGTACTACTAAATGACCAATATATATATATAAAGTAGTTTAATAATTTTTTTAAAAAAGGTGCTTATTTTCAACTTTTGGGTTTTATAGGTAGTTTTTGACAATTTGGCCATTAATTTATAATTTGCTAACCATGTATCGTACAAATATTATACTAGTATTTAATTATGATATGTCATCATCTCAAATGACTCTAACATTTAATTGTTAAATAAGTTATTAAAATATATTTCGTAGTTGTTTTGTGATCATCTTTGTTACTCTTGATCTAACATGTTATTCATTATTATTATTATTTTGTTTTTTTGATGCAACACAAGCATGCATTTAAAATCTCACTGCTTGGACATAAGATTTAAGTTTTAGAATGTCAATTAGTTGTTCTCCCAAACGATGCCCCAAATCATTCAATTGGATGTAAATTAGAGGGTTTTATTTAATGGACAAAAAAACTAGTTTGGGCCAGGCGATGCTCGGATAATTGTCATTTGTAACTTTGGTCATTGAGAGAGTAGGGATATCTTAACTCGACTGGTTAGAGTTTTTATGCATCTTGATTCCATAAGAACATGCGATCGTTTCTCACTTGCTTGTGCAACTCCTTAAGAACAAAAATCAAGTTTAATGTTATCTAAGATCTAGCATAGTAAGTTGGTTAACGTATTTGGAGAAGGTGTTGCCCCGCTTCATAATACGAAGTACCTTAATTAGATTGATATGCGTATCCACATTGTTGCCTATTAATTATGGCTTCCTTTACTCGAATAAAAAAAAGTTAACAAAAAAAATTGACATGTCTGTAACTTTAGGAAATTCCCGGTTTCTAAAAGTTAGAAAATCAATTTGTTTTTAACATGCTATTTTGAACATGTGCTCGTTGATCAATATCGTCATAGGAAGCTTCTAAATGCCAATGTGAGTAGCTTTAGCCCTAAGGTGGTCATCAATTGACTTATTCTAGCAATTGATAATTCGAGTATTATCATGAAGTTTATACGAAGATGCTAGTGTATAGAGAGAGATGAGGAGGATATAAAGTATATATTGCGGTTTATAAAGTTATTGTGTGAAGTATATAATGGGACATAACAAAGTATAAAGTAGTTACAAAATTGTCAAATGATGCCATTAATGAGAGAGGATAATGAATAAACCAGTGTCTTAATAGAATTAATAACAAAGGAGATTATGAAAAAGATACATAATTAATGAAATCTTCCATTTCATTTGTCATGAAATAATTAACATGAGGAAAATAAAAGTTTGACTTTAATTTTAAAAGCCACAAATACGTAATTTTTATTGCTTTTGTACGTTGATCACAATTTCATATGTGGATTGGTGGTTCTACTTTAAGTTGATATTGAATAGGTTCCAAAGAGAAATGTAAAAAGGAAGCAAATACTTGTGTAATGTTTAAGTAGTTTTAGTCATTAATCGGGCTAATATTTAAAATCATTAACAACAATTTATGAGATTTACAATGACAAATAAATGTCTTCAAAAGAAGAAACATATAACAATTGAAGTGCAAAAGTTGATCAACAAAAACCTTACATATATGGCTCAGACTATTCAATCCACTTAAAACGAAAGCTCAACTTCAACTCATAAAAAACATCCTTCAAAATCCTCTAACTTAATTCACGACACACTATAAACTCCAAATCTCGACCGCCTCACCGCGTCTACCCCAACCGAAACATCCCAATCTACCTCAACTCATGTTTTCATCACTTCTCTAGTTCTCTATATAACAAGTTCAATAAGGAGCACATAAGCACATTTATGACCAATCCAACCGCTCTCTCCTCTCCCATCTCCTCTTATCTTTTTCTCTCATTCTCTAAAAACCAAAACCCTAATTTTTCAGATATAGGAGCTACCACCAACTTTTTCGGGGTGATGGTAAGCCCTAGGGGTGTGCAAAACCGGATAGCAGAAATTTTCCTATCCGGAAATTTGGATATCCGGAGTTTCTGAAAACTGGAACTCCAGAAATTCGGATATGTGGTTCCGAATTATACACCAAAATTTTCTCTAAAACTTACATTTATACCCTTAAAAAACCGGATCGGAAATCTGAAAATCCGAAATTCTGGATTTTGTTTTCCTCAAAAATCCGGATTCCGAGTTTTGAAAAATTTATTCCGTACCTGGTCTGGTTTTCGGTTTTTCCGAAACTCAAAAAAACTAGATCCGATATCCGAATTTTCGAAACGGAAAATCGGAAAATAGGACCGGAAATTCGGAAACGAAATTTTTTGCACACCCCTAGTAAGCCCCTCCTTTTCCTTCTTGTACTATTTTTATTATTTAAGTCAATTAATTCTCCATTTTCTTCCTAGTATGAAGTTTAACTACCCATATATTAAGTTATATCTCTCTCATTGTGAGAATGTGATTGAGGTTAGAGCATTTTTTTTAGTGAAAGATTTAATTTGTTAATGAAGATTTGTATGAGATTGCAACTCATGTCGATTGTACATCTACAATCAATCAAGTCAAATGTTGCTCAAATTCAAAACTACATCAAATCAAAAGACCCCCTCGTTAAAAACTGCGTAGAACAACGACGAAAAGGAGGGTATTCATCATTATCAGATCATATATACAACAATCATAGTTTTATTCAATTCGACTATTATTCAATTAGAATTATTTTGTATTTATTAGTTATGATCTCTATCATAAATATCGTAAGAGTCTATTATTATTGAAATATTAATATTCATTTAAAAAAATGTTCAAAAAAGGAAAGATTCAAACAAAATCTTTATTACTATAATCGAGCATACTATTTGAGAGGACACATAAATATCCCTCAACCACATAAAAAAAAAAATATATACTTTTTATTCTTCTCGTATTTATATTGTACCTCCTTTCCCTTTTCCTCACTTTCAAATACTCTCGACTACTACATTTGCACCGTTGCCTCAACTTCTTCCTCTTTCGGTACGATCACATTCTTCAAATCCCTAATTTCTCAGTTACTCATTGTTTTTTCATTCAATTGAATTGCTTTCAGTTAGGCATCGTTAACAAATACATGTATAATTTATTTATTTATTTATTTTTGATGAAAATGGGAAATCTCATTTACGTAATCTAATTTTCTTCTTACTTTTCTTTTCATACAGTAGTGTGATTTTGATTGCGTTTGAAATAGTATGATATAATTGAATTTGTTGATTGTTGATAATATGTGAGTGATGATCATGCAATTAACGATCGTAATGAAACTGTGAATTTGTGATTTTAGTTTTGAATGTTGTAGACGTATTTTCAAATGTCTGTTGTTTGATACTTTAATTGTTTGTATTTGATGATTATGGAGTGTCGATTATAATCGGCTATACGTTATTTAATTTCGGAGATTGAATTATATGTGATGATAATTGAATGTATATATATATATATACTACCTACGTCAGTGATTAATTGCAACAAAATATGCAACATATTATTTTATACCTGACAAACTAAATTGTGGCGGAGGTAGTATATGATTTTGTTAGAGTGGATTAGGGAGGATTTAAGTCCCTAATTATGGTGAGGAATTATGGTTTTAGTGAAATTGTATGTTGATTGTTATATTTTAATGCATGATGTGTATTGAATTAGATTGCGAGAAGTGAATAGATTTTCTTGATGTTGATTGATCTCGGTTTAAGGCTTGAACATTGAGGTTGTATGAAGTTTTATTGTACTTATTGATTCTTGGATTTGTTCTGCAATTTAGTTGTCGCGATTTCTGAACCTGGTTGACGGTTTGTTTGTTGGTGAAATTCATAATTTTCTTAAATGCTTGAATCCAATAAAAGTCTTAATATGAAGTACTCCATTGTGCAATAGCGATTCATCTCAACTAGTATCATTGTATTCATGTATGCATGGATAGAAGCAGTATAGCTGTTACATATAGTGTTATGGGTTTGTTTGAAGTTTTGGATGTGCTTCGGTTCTAGGATCATTTCTTCTTATCTTCGTAGTTTGTAAGCATTGATGAGCTGTGCTTAATGTCTAATGCTTATTAATTTAATGAGCAAAACTCACACATACTTTTCTTTTCGATATGTGTGTGAATAATTTGAAAAATTATGGTGGCTTTCTAATATTTTTCTTGTTCATTTGTAATATTTAGATTAACCTTGAGTGCATTTGTGTTTTATGTCTGAGTTATTGTTGAATGATGCTTGAGCCTTGGGTTGTTTTTGTTTTATAGTTGGATTTAATTTTGCCCCATATATGATATTGAATTTTGGTTCATTGCTTTCATTTTTTAACATCTCCCATGTACCATTTGCATTTTACAGCAATCGGATCTTGTTATTATGTTTCTTCCATTTCATTGTCTTTCACTTCATCATTTTAACTCTTTGTAACTTTCTTAAATTTTTATTGCTTGTAATCACCGTCTTCTAACTCTCACCTTTTCATTTGTGGTTGATCATTTGACGAGGAAAGGGTGCAAAAGATGGCTGCAAATATTCTGAAAGGGCCAACCTATTTTGAATTGAACACAGGTGCGAAGATTCCATCAGTCGGTCTTGGTACCTGGAAATCTGCCCCTGGTGAAGTTGGCCAAGCTGTTATTCATGCTGTCAAGGTTTGCTGCCTTTTTTCGTTTTCCGTCATTTTGTGCATTTAATATCGAATCCTAAGTCTTCTGAATACAATATTATACCCATATAGTATAAAGCCATTTGATATATATTGATTTTCTTTGTTTGATCAAATGTTGGATTTTTACATTATTTAAATTAATCCTTTGATGTGCAGGCTGGCTATAGACACATCGACTGCGCTTCTATTTATGGCAATGAACCAGAGGTAAATTTCTAATTTGTTGCTTAAGAGGAGCTGCTTTGTCATATAGTCTAATCTATATTTCTCTCTAGTTTTATGTGAACAGATCTTGTTATTCTAATATATGTAAAAGGAAATTCCAATTCTACATATCTGTTGGCCAAACAATTTTCAGAATGAACATTAAACATCATTATGGTTTGATTTGATCTCTAATTGATATCGAGATCACCTTTTTAAGTTATGATTGGTTTTTGATATTGTTCAGTTATGGTACAAAAGATTAATGAAATAATAATGTTGCAAATAGAGATATGAAAATATGTGAAGCATTATTTTTACCTTCATCTTTTTCAGCAAGAATCATCCTAACATAGTTTACGTGGCACTATTATTTATTAGGTAGGGGAGGCACTTGCAGAGTTATTTAACAATGGAATAGTGAAGCGTGAGGAACTCTGGGTCACATCAAAGCTTTGGTAAATATTTTCACTTACCTTAAAATGTGAAGAATACTATTATGATTCTGAATCTAATGTTTTATTGCTATGGTATCTTGTTATGGAAATCTAAAAGTGTGTTTAGATAGAATCCATAGAAGGAAGGGGGAGTGTTGAAAATAATGGAAGATGAAAACGTGAACTTTATTTTCCCTCCAATCTACACTAGAATTATTTTAATAAACAGGGAAGAAAAAGAATCCTTTCCCTTCTCTTTCCTTTCCTCATGTTATATCCAAACAATGTAAATTGAATACTCTTTTTTTCTTTCCAAACTTCTTATAAACACACTCTAATGGTGCTAATGAGAATTAAGTTTTAAGTGTAAGAAAGCTACATAAAAGTACTCTCCATGGTAATGAGATCACTTCCCCAGACTTGTATTATCTTCATGAATTTTCATTACTATAAATTTCCACTCAAGGAGTGTTGGGTGGAATGGTGTTTATGAAGAAAAATAGAGGTGAACCAGCATCATCATCGGAACGAACCCTGACGCTCCTTACAATTTTACAGACAAGTTGAACTGATGTGAACTTGTCTTTAATTAAGTTTATCAATACTACTAATACTAGTACATTATTGCCGGTGTTGTTGTTGCTATTTGTTTATTATAATAGATGATGATGTGAATGTAATCATTACTATCAATTCTTATGCAAAATTTATGATGCTGTGGAATCCTGCAGGTGTACAGATCATGCTCCAGAAGATGTCTCTAAGGCCCTGAACAAGACTCTCAAGGATCTGCAGCTTGACTACATTGATTTGTATCTCGTATGCCTTACTACCCAAATATATGATCTATAATTTAGCTGTTTTCAAACTTAATAATTGGGCAATATTGCAATAACTCAATTTCTTTGTGTAAACAAGTGCCTGTTGTTCATGTGTGATGATTATTGATTATATAGCTCTTGTAAACTGTAGGGGCATTAGTTTATTGATGGTTTTGTTTGTTGATTGAGCACCCATTTGTTTTCTTGTTAATTTCAAACTGCTGTTTCCTCTACCTGTCATGCAAATATAGTGGTTGGTCTTGTGAATGAGTTTGTGACGCTTTGCAATGCAGATTCATTGGCCAATTCGCACTAAACCAGGATCTTCTGGATTTGGCGCTGAAAATATGCTTCCTCTGTGCCTTCCTGATACTTGGGCTGCAATGGAGGGCTTATATGCTTCTGGCCAGGCGCGTGCAATTGGAGTGAGCAACTTTTCCACCAAAAAGCTGGAAGATTTGCTTGGGTATGCCAAGGTTCCTCCTGCTGTGAACCAGGTTGAATGTCATCCGTTCTGGCAACAACCAGCTCTTCACCATCTGTGCAATTCTACCGGGGTTCACCTGACTGTAATCATCTCTTTCTTATATCTTTATTATATGTTTCAAATTATGGGTGCTTATTATATTTGTTTGACATGTTCTATATCTGTAGCCTTGTAGGATTATATGTAATAGTAAATTCCAGTATTTCATAAAATGATATTCAAGTTCAATTGGTATTTCCTTTCCAAAACAATAAGCCAAATTTAACTTATGCAGTTACAAACTTACAACCCGCTTGACTATTAATTTACAAGACAATATGAATTGATTTACTGGTACAAAAAGCATTTATAAATCATTATATTTATGTATGCTTGTGCTCACAGTCCCAGACACAAATATAGTTAGTCCTTTTGGGATTTGATTCAGGATGACTAAAATTTACTGAATGAAAGGTAAATTGATTACTTAATACTATACGGTACTCTGTAGTTTGCTAGAGTGGATAGGAAGAAGAGTTGAAGCTGGGATGTCATGCGTAACAGGTTAAGGATTTTAGAGATTGGACCAAGTTAAAAAATCTGGTATAAAAAGAACTTGCGTACAATGCTTGTATGCTGCATGGAATCCATACCCTAGAATTAACATCTCCTAACTTTGTAAATCATCTGGCTAAGTGCAATACAAGAGCATGCTACGAACTTGTCTTTTATGTTTGGGTTCTATACTTGTGCTTTTTAAACCTAATCTTATATTAAGTTTGATTTCTGATAGTCTTAGCCTATGATGCTGCTTGCTTCTACTCTAGTTTTCTATTATGATTGTTGATAAATTCTATTTGATGGAGAATTAAATCTGAATATCTGGTAGGCCTATTCCCCGTTGGGATCTCCAGAGATGCTGAAGGCAGATATCTTGAAAAATCCAGTAGTTCTGGAGGTTGCAGAGAAGCTCAACAAAACACCTGCGCAAGTAGCCCTTCGTTGGGGCATCCAGAGTGGTCATAGTGTCCTTCCTAAGAGTGTGAATGAGTCAAGGATCAAAGAGAATTTCAATGTCTTTGACTGGTCTATTCCCTCCGAACTCTTCTCCAAGTTTTCAACCATCAAACAGGTCAGTTCCTTACTTCCCCTTCTAAAATTCTGTGTAGTAGATAAGCGGAGATAAAGCGGCACACCAAATGTTGAATACTTCATCCATTTGGAAGAAATAGTCACATACACGAAGTCATCATTTCTTAAGTAGTACAGTACTAGTAGGTTTCTACTAAATGGATAACCACCATGGGATGAATATTTGGTTCATGCAACTTGATCTTATCTTTTCGGGAAATAGGCTTTGATATTGTTTTTGGATATGTATTGGTGTGATCAATGAGGGGTTTCTTCAAAATTTGTTAATCTCGTGGTATCTTCATGTCATTATGGGCAAAATGAGTACGTGATCACATGACAACTAATCTTAGATGTTGGGAGGATATTGCAAGCTATATGCTGGTTATAGTACTGTAAAATACATTAGTCATGAACTGTCGGTAAATAATGTAACTAAGCTAGCTTTGTTAGTTGTTATTACTTCTGCTGATAGGGAGATGGATATTTTTTTTGCTTGTAATTGCAGGAGAGACTACTGCGTGGGGATTTTGCTATTCATGAAACCGGGCCTTACAAAAGCGTCGAGGAGCTATGGGACGGCGAAGTATAAGCAATCAATTTGTACACTCTATCCCACCCCAGCCTAGCTACTACAGCAGAATTGAAGAACTGGAATTTTTGTTTCTTCCTAGTTAAGGAAGACATTTTCCATCTTATCTCTTTTTTCAAACCAAAGTATTGAATTTTTATAATATGCTTCTTCATTTTAAATGATTTGACTTTATTTTAACTCATTTTTCTCCCCTTAAATATAGTAAGGTCACCAAAGTTGATAAGCTTTTATCAGAAAGAAATAGAAGAAGAATATTGTTTAGCCTAAGAAAAGAATAATAAGTTTGATTTTTTTTATATATTCTCGATCAATTTCTTAGAAGTTACAACCAATCGTGTATTACAGTTTCCGAAATGTCTTTCACTTCCATAACCTTTACGAACTAATAACAACTTTATCAAGGTGCAACTGTTAACCCCGTGCATATTTTCACATCGATGATCTGAATATGACGGTCACTCCGCGTCTTATGTGTTTTTGTGTAGGGTTGCTCCATCGTATCAAACTAACATACATAACACCGTGTCATTATATAAAGACAACCTTATTATAAATAGTAAATGCAACAGCCTGACCTTAGATAATCATATCCTTTTTAAAGCTCACTTTCAAGTAGTCACAATTTCATATTCTCTTCCACCCCACTTCCAGCTCTTTTTTCTCATGGTCCCTTAATCGTCACAAGCAACTAAACACACCATTTTTCAACTTTTTTTTTCCTCTTGCAAAAGCAAAAGCAACCTAAAAATTAAAGTGTACTATACTACTTTACATATCAAACCAATAGATTATTTCAATATCACAAATATTATTATTCTTTGTAATAAATAACAGTGTTATTATATGATATATGCTTAATCAATGCTGAAACATCATGTGCTGTACTCATGAGAATATATGAGCACACGCCATAATAAAAACACGCATGATAAATAAGAGAAGTGAATCAACAACACAAAAAATAAAATGGAAGAGCAATACATAAGCTTCATACAAGCATTGGCATCAGCATGGGCGTTTATGATGTTGTTAGGTCTCATGTGCTGTTGTCTTAGCACTCAACCTGCGTCTCAAAATGCTGATACCAATAGTGTTAATGCTAGCTGCACTTGTGACGGCGGCTATGGTCCTGTTTAGTCTCAGTCTCTTTAACTCCTTGTTTATTCGTTCGTTGTTGTTGACTGTACGTGCTATGATGACGCTTGGATCAGCTGGTAAGGAGCTTAAGTAGAGGTCTCGAGTTTGAGTCGTGGAGATAGGTATGGTGCATATACAAATTGGAATCACACAGTTGCACGCCTGAGTGGTTTAGCTGAAAGGATCATTGATGTAACTTCCTTCTACTACTCTTCTCCCAAAGTTCATGTAGATGTAAACCTTTTTTTTTGTTTACATTTTTTCCCAAAGTGTATGTTTATTCACAAATTTGTATACTGATCAAATACCGATATATGTCAAGTACTAATGATTAGTGAAGTTTTAAGGTAATTATAATCTACTCCATGTATTGGATGTATCAATATTTGGCTTATCATCTCATGGATCAAACCCGACACTTTGGGGGCGACTCACACCCATTTTCATTAGGCTGCTTGGTTGCAAACTTGCAATTAATATTCGACTTACCTGCGACAACAATTGTAGGAAATAATGCTAAACATACCTTATCTGGAAAATAGAAATTAGTCGTGGCGTGATGAAAAATGTAATTTTTTTTAAAAAAAATTATTTGTTTGTGTGTTCTCAAGAAAGGCCGAAAAGAATGAAACATATAGAGTTATCCACAATTTGGAGAGCAAGCCAAAAGGATTGAATCAAGGAAGTCAATCAACCATGACCATAATTAATAACGTAATATATGGTAAGAATCTTGTATAAGAATGGTTACAATATCGAATGTTACTAACTTAACGCTCATCTTGTCTTAAAAATTTAAGCATGCGATTTTCTTTTGAAGAAAAAATAAGGAGTAAGACCAACATATTCCAAGTTCCAACAACCTATGTAGCATGGATACTTTTAATGGGTTGTTGTCCCCGAACCCGATTCGTCCCCAATCTTCATGTTATAATTTATCGTACTCATTAACAATATTTTTTAGAGTAGCCGTTTTCAGTCCCCGCATCCATATTTGTTTTCGACCCCGTTCCCGACTCCGTGCAACCTAGCCAACAACTATGGTCTAATAAAGTTCGTTCTCCTTACATACCTTGATGCAACCTCATTTTTGGCTGGAAACTACTCAAACTATACATTACACAAGTATGTTAGGCTATTTAAATTTAGCTTAGGATTGAACAATGCTACAGCCTACAGAATAGAGTGACAAGATAATACTGCGTATTTAGCCTTGGGAGTTAGGAAGTGATCTTCATCTAAGGATAACCCCTCCAAGTGCCTGAGCTAAACTTAGGTGTAATTGATTGTTGATTGTGTAGTCAAATGTATAGAATTGTATGCTTAACTATAGGCTATGTAGCGGAGAAATGGCTAACTAGAGTTTACAAAAATTAATTTTTCGGAAACAAGGAAGCGTGGAGACATACTTTGAATTATTTCAAAAAAAAATGTAAACAAAAACAGAAATATCTTACGCATAAACATATAATTTTATATGGTATTACAAATAGAAAATAAATGTCACATAAAAACGATAAATGTAAGGAAAAATTCATAAATATAATCCCAACTATAGGCGTTCACCTAATACAAAACCGAACTTTGATTAATCCAAAAATGAACCCAACTTTCATGTTCATTTTCCAATTTTGGACCCTCCTAAATTTTAACCTGTAAAATCAAGTAAATCTTGTTAATTATTCGGTTTTTTCTTAACATTTGGAGGTTTCGGGTGGAAGGGATGGTTGTGGTGGTGGTCTTGCTTAAGCAAAAACCGGATAATTAGCAAGATTTACTTGATTTTACAAGTTAAAATTTAAGAGGGTCCAAAATTGGAAAATGGACATGAAAGTTGGGTTCATTTTTGGATTAATCAAAATTCGGTCTTTTATTAGGTGAACGCTCATAGTTAGGATTATTTGTATCAATTTTTTCTAAATGTAATTATTGCGACCTATATTGATCTTATTGTTAAGAACTAGAAAAAGTAACTAACACTAGAGAAAGTAACTAACACAATTCAAATTGTGTTTAGGAACATATATCTAAGAATAAAGAAAGTCTTAAAAGAGAGAAACACAAATTGTCGACAGATAACAATTGTCATCGGCTAAGAAAAATGTGTTAAGAGTGTTTTGTTTTTAGTGTGTGCGGGTTAGAGCTCGAAACTTCGGCATATAAATGAGAATGTTGCATTATTTATATATTTGTACCTTACTTCGGTTTTTTCTAATGAAAGATAGTAGTTTATTGAAAATAAAATCGAGTATGAGTTCATCTACAACAAATGGAAGAAGTACAGGGTGAAAGTAAGACGGGCCTAAGATAATTCACTGAAAGTCGAAAACAAAAATTATAATTCACAGTTTGCAAAGGTTTGACGATCCCAAAAAAAATAATTGCTAAAAATTTTATATTATGTCTTTATAATCAAATAGGGCCCGAAGAATTTTTCAAAGTTCAAAATATTACAAGATGAGTTACAAGAAAGCGAAAATAACTTGACGCTCAAAATTGAAGTTTTTGCTAATCGATTCTCGTCATTCGTTTTTTACGTTTATAGTGCTCCCAAAACACGTACAAAATAATTCGGTGTACTTACAAGTGTTTAACAACTCCATAATCATCCACAACAACTCGATCGCAATCAACCAAACACTTTCCACACTCTTATTCCCTCTCTTTCTCTCCTCAAATTACGTATTTTGCGATTTCTCTCAATCACTCTTTCAACTATAATTTTAAATTTGATCTTAATTCCCAATTTCTCATTCTAGGGTTTCACTTTCAATTTCAATTTTCAAATTCAATTTCAATTGATTCAATTTCAAACTCAACTTTGAAATTCAAACTTTTCTAGCGTGTTTCGAACTGAAATTAAGTTCGAAACAATGGTTGATACAGAAGAATCTAAGCAAAAGAAAGGTACAATTACTGAAGAAGACGTATGCACTCTTTTACAGAGGTATTATAATTTCAATTTTTTATTTAATTTTTGTGTTTTTTTGTGCTTTAATTTTGATAATAATCTGATTAATTTGTTTTTGATTATTGTTATGGTGAAATCAAGATATTCTGCGGCGACAGTGTTAGCGTTGTTCAAAGAAATGGCGCAAGTAGTGGATGTAAAGCTTGATTGGAAGGAATTAGTGAAGAAGACGGAGACCGGAATTAAGAGTGCGAGGGAGTATCAAATGTTGTGGCGGCATTTGGCGTATCGACAACCTTTGATTGAGAAGATTGATCCTGAGGATCAACCTTTGGTTAGTTTTAATTCAAGTGTTTTGATTGTGTTGTGTTCATGTTTGTCTATTTTCCTTGAATTTTGTTGTTAGTCGATGATTTTTGGTTGAATCGTATGATTTTATGGGTGTTGTATGAAGGCGAGACGGATTGTTGTGTAGGTGAGGATTGTAGACTAGCCTGAGTTTTGATTTGGTTGAGTACGTTTGGAGTATAGACATTTAGAAGATGAGATAAGTGAGAGTTCTGTTGCAAATTGGTTGTATTTTGGCGAACTTGTGAAAGAAAATTTTGGTTAAATTTGGAGGACTATGTGCTTAGATTGTTTCAGTTGCTGATCTTATAGTAGTTGTAGACAATGTCGATTTCTGGATAGTGATTACGGTTCACTGAAAGTAACAAACTGCTTAGCATTAAGATGGATGAAATCTAATCCCTATTTAAACTAAGTTTAGTGTGATTGAATGTAAAGGATGAAGCCATTTTAAATGATCGGCAACCATGTTTAGTTGTGTAAGTTGGTGACTGCTTAAGAAGTTCTTGAACCAGCCACTAAAATAAAAGTTGAGGGAGAGCGGTAAATGTCTAAATGACATGCCTGCTTTTACTCAAAACAAAAGGTCAATGCAGCTGACATATGCTGGGCGCCCAAAGAAGGGACGAATGGGTAAGATTGCCTTTAAGAAGATTAACAGAAGTTAGTAAAATAGAATAGTGGAGAGTGGGGATGAGGATGGAATGAGGAAAAGCAAAAGAAGTTTGTTAGAAGAGTGAGTTAGAAGGCAGCAGGAGTTTTGTAATGATAGTGAAAACTAGAAAGAGATAACGTGTCCATAAACTTTAACTAGAGTTGTGGCTTGGGAGAGTCCACCTCTTGTATGTGGATGATTGTAACCGTTTTGTCGCCTTGATTGGAAAACTAGCAATACATTATCATCTTACTTGCTGTTCTAATCTCTTTTCTTCTGTATTATTAGATTTCTGGTTTATACATATATCATGATATAGATGTAAAAAAAATCTGCTTCATATGTATAAACAATTTCATAGCTAAATGTGGATGCATGCAGGATGATGATAGTGACTTGGAATATGAATTGGAAGCTTTTCCCCCAGCCAGTACTGTAGATGCTCAGGAGGCTTTCAATTGTGTAAAGGTCAGACATGGATATCTTAGAAGAATAATTTGGTTATATTAAAACTAGGTTCTTTTTATCTAAAGATAGTAGAATTGGGACCTCTCCCAAATGTCTTAGCCTAAATGGTGAAGCTGGCAAGCATATTAATTCTGTATCTGGTTGTGTTTATAGTTATATGAACTTTCGTCTTATCCCTACTGAAATTAAAGTGGATAAACGTACGAAATTTTTTTTTTTTTTTTCCCTTGTTATATTTTCAACATTAAGTTTATGGCCATGTGTTTGGAAACAAACAATTGGCATTTAAACAAATTATGTTTCTAAGTTGTTTTCTGTAAGTAATACGTAGTTTGAAGTCGGTTTAGTTAAGAGATGGACAGAGTCACTGTCTATTCAGCATGTCCTTCTTGATTTGGCAGGGGTAGGGGAGTTAGTTGGTTGTTGAGGGGGTTTTGTAGCAGACTATTGCACATTAGGGATAATTGGATCTAATAGATCTAGGATTAATGGAAAATTATTGAGAAGAGATCGTGTTGAACAGAAAAAATAAAGTATTCAATGTCATTGTGATCACTTCAAATTCCATCACTGATGTAATCGACTGGAGTATGACACTAGCTGTGCTTGGAGACTTTTTTGAACAGTTATATAAGATGTTTGTTTGCTATAAACTGGGGTTAGAGGAGTTAAACATTTTATTGGTAGGCAATGTTTCCTTTTGGAGTTGTTAGAGTTTCATAAATTGTAATGGATAGCTCATCAGGTTTCTTTATTAGTTTTGGTTAAATACAAGGATAGAATAAGGAATAAGTTTATAAGGAAAAAGGTAAGGGTTTAAGTGAATGATTAATCAAGGTTTCCTTAAGTCCTCCTAGGATGAAGGGATGACCGGTGGTGGTCTTTTCATATTGTCGTTTAAATGTCTTA
The DNA here is from genome assembly GCA_016808085.1 of Suaeda aralocaspica. Classification (NCBI taxonomy): domain Eukaryota; kingdom Viridiplantae; phylum Streptophyta; class Magnoliopsida; order Caryophyllales; family Amaranthaceae; genus Suaeda; species Suaeda aralocaspica. The sequence continues at coordinate 2,856,082 of PYUH01000049.1, forward strand.
TCAAATTAAAACTAACAAGGGAAGCTGTTAGGTGGAGCTGTAGACTATGCCATACTTGACATATCTAAACTTATTTATTGATTATGTACCTCATCCCATTATAGGGCTCACTTATAATGTTGGTGCGTGGCCTTGTATTTATTTTTATTTATTTTTTTAATTTATTTTTTTGTATTTTGTTAGATGCATAGCTTATCTTCTGATTGTTGATCTTGTAATATTGATCAATTGACATGTGTAGGTCCTTACATCTAGATCAACCACCGTCAAACCTCGTTTGCCCAACAGCTCTAGTGTTGAGGTGCCTAAGGTTTCTTCAGCAAACCCCCTTGTTCAGAAACAGTCACAAGCTGCAGGGACCTCTGGTGAAGGATTGAATACAAATGGATTTATTAGCAACAATCAGAGGAAAAGAAAATTATTGTCAGAGGAGGACGATCTAGAAATCATTGCACCTGTAAAGAAAGAAGTCAAGGGGGAGAAAAATTCTACACATCGGACCCAGGTTCTTTCTAACTTTACTCTCTTATATATATCATGTTGTGGCTGTGTTTGTCCTTGTTATGGTGTCTGGTAACTATTATGCATTTAAGTGATCATGAGTATGACAAACTATATATTTTCATTTAGAGAATATTTAACCTTTTTTAGAAAATATTTCTTCATTAGCAAACAATTGCCAGTGCACTGCAATACAGTTTTCACTTATCAATAGATACTTTGCTGTCTTTGTGGATACGGAATCAATGTGTTGCTAAAAGAGTTTTTGCTACTGATGATTCCACTCAGATAGATGAAGTATGGAACCTAAAAATTTTGAGGATAAAAAAATTACTGATAAATTTTTAACTTATGTCTTATTTCTACCGGTTATGTTCTTTTTGGCTTCTCTGATGTTTTTATCTCACCAATACAACACTGTGATCACTTGAACATTGAATAAATATACTCCCTGTCTCCCTTCATTCCTATTTTGTTGCTCCAATCCATTCGGCTTCTTTTTAAGAGTAAAAAAAATTTGGTGTTGTGAATGACCTTTAATGTGAGGAAGTTCTAAAATAGAGAGAGAAAGTCATTAAATGGGGTAAGAAAGTTGTTTTATTGTTCAGCAGGCATTAGGCAAAAGTAACCATTTTGGGTATGTGGAAAAAGTATTTTGAAACATCCCAAAAAGAAATATGGTACGACAAAAATGGAATGGAGGGATTATTTAGTTAGTAACAAGAAAAGCTAATTAGCTTTCTTCATTAGAACTCATAGAGTATTTTAGAAGTAGTAATTGTTAGTTGCCCCCCCCCCCCCCCCTTTTTCTGAGTTTTTTTGTCATGTAGTCTTAATTTGCTAAATTTTGTAAGTTTAAGATTAAAAAAAAATCTTTCATGCTTTCAATTTCTGATGTTCCCGACCAAAGCTTTGTTGTTGTTATTTGTTTCATTGTATGATTGTATCGCTTACTTGTCTTGTATATACAGAGAGCAAATATTGTTAGAAAAAAACAAGGGACTGGAGGAGCCAACACAGCTAGCACGCCACTCTCGGAAGCACAATTGGCTACTCGTTATGCACTTGACATGGCTTTAAAGAATGGCCCAATAACAGGCGGCACTGGTATGAATGCATAATGCTCCTTGTGTTTTGTTAATATGAAAATGGAACCTCATGGGTGAGAGGAGTTAAAAAGGATATGAACAGTATAGATTTAGAGGAGTAGATAGCACTTGAGGGAGTAGGTTAGAGGAAGAGGATTTTGGTGGGATGATGCACATGATATATGGTTTATGCAGCCAACTATCCATCCAAAAGAATAGTCTTTGATTGTTATTGTATGGACTATGGAGCTTCTGCTTGATGCCTGAGGGTTTTGCCTTGATTATCTTAACAAGTTCAGTAGTTGTAGATATACGACTTCTGTTCACATTTGCTGATTGTTTTTAATATCTTGTAGTTGGTAATGAGAATGGTGGTTCTGCTAATGCAGCTAAGATCAGTGCATCAAAAAGGAACTTGCCAATTACTAAAGTGACTGCTCTGCCATCCCAACCAAATTCCTCCCCAGTCACCAGTGCAGCAGCATCTGGGAAACCTGCGCCAATAGCCTCTTCATCAAAGCTTTGTCCACCAAAAACGGCACCGTTGACACAATCCAGTGTCAGTGCAGATCCTATACAAGCTGCTGCTGTAGCAGCAGGGGCCCGCATTATGAGTTCCTCAGATGCGGCGACTATATTCAAAGTTTCACAGTCAAAGAACGCAGTGCATATTAAAGGAGCTCCTCCAGTCAAGACTTCTTTAGCGACCATTTCAAGTTCTTTGCCACCCAACGTACATCTTATTTGCACTTCATCAACGCCCCCTACAACTATGGCAGGTGGAACTTCATCCCCTGCTGCAAATGGTCAACAACCCAAGGGTAGTGCAGCGGGGTCCACTGTTCTGCCCACTTCTCAGCCTCCAAAGGTGAGAACTACATCTACTGTAGCGAAGGAACAAAGTACTAATGCTACAACGATGACCAGAGTTCAAGAACATATTGGTTCTGCGCCTCAGTGTTTGCCAAAAGCACCACTTGTTAAATGTCAGGCATCAAACCCAAGTGCAGGTTTTGGCCAGAGTAAACAAACAAGTGATGTTGGAAAAGTTGAAGGTAAACACGACAATAGCAAACCGGTAGTAGAAAATCCAGTTTCGAAGAAAGAAGAAGAAAAACCGCATGTTCAAAGAAATTGTAATCCTTCTGTGAATAAACCACAAGAGATTTCAACAACTGTGGTTGCTGTTAAGGGTGCTGCAAAGATAGAAGTTTCAGGTGAAGAATTGCCTGGAGCTCCAAATAGCTGACTAACAATACAAAGATGTAGTTCTCTGGCTAGCCCCAAAAGTGTAAATTCCCCTGAGTTCTGCTGTATTTTCCCCCAATTTTAGTCAAAATTTTGCTAAACAACAGCGTTGTGATATATTGAAGATGACGATTGTGGTCCTGTTGGAAGATGGTTGTCCTTACTCCCTCTTTCTATCCAACCCCTGTAAAGGCTTGTCTAGTTGTCTAATTCATGTTTGCATCGATAGAGATATAGGCATCAAACATAAGGTGGTACATAGGAACCATTGCCGTAATTTACTTGTTTTGTTGCAATTATTGGAGTTTTTTATGAACACAAAATTTGAAATCATAATCGGTATAAAGGCTCATCTTTTATCAACTTGATAGAATCAATATTATAATGATTATAATCATGTTTTATGTTAAACAAAATTTTCACATACTAAATTTTGTTTTGGCAAATTACTTCCCATAACCAATAATTAATCCTGTAATATATTTTCAATGATTAATTCTATAATAAAACTCTTAAGACAGAATTTGGTACAGTTTGACCACATATGAGAGCATAGCACTACAGGCAGTCAGGAGCCACCCCAGAGCAACCTGAACATATAGCAACAAATCTTTTTATTTAAAAAAAAAAAAAAAAAAAAAAAAAAAAAAAAAAAAAAAAAACTGCACAAAAATAAATACAATCTGAGAATTGGAATACAATGTACAAGAGTCCAAGTGCGAAAAGCTGAAACTACCCTTAGTAACATGAGAAACAGGGTCTTGCTGAAATCCAGTGAATATTAACAAGTAAATCTCTTCGAACATGTCACAATAATACAGGGCCTGATC
>PYUH01000049.1:2860591-2898424 GCA_016808085.1 Suaeda aralocaspica
AAAAAAAAAAAAAAAAAAAAAAAAAAAAAACCTGCCAAACTGCACAAAAAATAAATACAATCTGAGAATTGGAATACAATCTACAAGAGTCCAAGTGCGAAAAGCTGAAACTACACTTAGTAACATGGAAACAGGGTCTTGCTGAAATCCAGTGAATATTAACAAGTAAAATCTCTTCGAGACATGTCACAATAATACAGGGCCTGATCCCAAATTCCAACAACATAGGTGTACAAGCTAATAGAATTCAGCTCCGCCATGTAAAATGCAAGGGATATACGAATGAAGCTTGCTATGCAGCAGTCGACAAGGATCCATGGTTGTTCGGTTGCTCAATGTCGGGAAAACTTGGACCAGATGTAAACCAAGAAGAGACAAAATAATGCAAAATAAACAACATGCAATATATGGCTAGAGCCATTTCGCACCATGCTTTTGTTTAATCTCCTCATGTTGTTTTTCAAACTAGCTTGAACTTGGATAAAGGTTGTTTGCTGTATCAAACAAAATAAAACATGTCACAAAAAGCACCAAATACCCACAAGGTTACAAACTTACAACACATACAGTCTTAATGATAGATGGAATGATTCATTTTTACCCGTAGCCTTTCATAGATCCGTAACGATATCAGAAACAATCCACATTGCTACTTTTAGTTAAACTAAGAATGTCAAATAAAACACACAGCGCACTACATTGCATAATGCTTCAAAGCCAAAGCACCATGAGATTTTACCCTGCACATAACACTTGCACCTATTCTGGACAATAGCTAAGTTAACCATAGGAAAGGCAATGGACATAAGAGCTATTTTACCATCCAAGCAAAAATAAAAAATTACGGAAAAACGTATCAAAGACACTGGTCAATAGGTCATGTGCTAGCAACCACAGACACAAGTCACAACACATCAACCTAAACAAATCATTTTAATTCATCAACCATTATGTGGGTCCAAATGGACTGAAAATTGCAAAGGTCATACAAGTACAGACAAAAACGTTCCGCTAGAAACTTAACACATACAATAATAACACATTTGCATCTTCATGGAGGAAAGTAGAATATACCAGCAGAAAGCAAACGTCAACCTATACAGTTGATATAAAATCATGATAAGGTATCCATAAAAATAATCTTAACAAGATGATAGCACTGATGTTTAAAAGCTTCAACTGAAAAACAACAATACTATATGAATACATTTCAAAACTTTCTGTCATTTCCGAGAAGAGCAATCAAAGAGTTATTCAAAGGCACCCTTAATGACCTTGAGATATTGACATATAGTATCACATATTCACACGTCAAACCACAACTCATGACACAGCATATAGTAAAGAAAAAAATGCTAATATTAGAAGAGAATGAAGAAATTTTACCAGCTGGTCCATAAAGTCATTCTGAAACTTCGCTTCTGTGTGAATCTCTTGTGCTACCTGCATCAAGGCCATAAAAAACGGTCAAACGAAGGATACTGAAAGAAATTAACCAAGCAAATAAAAAAAAAATGTCCCAAAAATTGCTAACAGTCAATAAAACGAAAACCTCTTCTCATAAGGCGCAATTATGGTACTCGAAAAAGTTCTCCATCGAGTCGCAATAAAACGAAATTGACATTATCTAAATTCCATCTAAAATTACCTTAACCCCTCTAATGAACCTAATATCCCCCAAAAAATTAACAAATTCAGCAAACATTTCATATTTTCATGTCAAAATTTTGAAATTTCTCAAAGTTTCAGCCATAATTACCACAAAATTCCTAAATTTCTACACTCCAAATTTACAATAACATTAAAAAAAAAAACTGCATAATTCAACTTCAAACAAAGCAAATTATATTGATCAAAAACTCAAACAACAGTAAACGAAAAAATTACAAATCGCAAAAATAAAAGAAAAGAAAGAATTATACAGTTTTAAGTTTGCGAACTTGAGATGTAAGACCAATGATTTCATCATCAACGTCACCATGCATAGGATCAACAAGAACTTGAACTTCATCTGAATTGCTACTTTGCCTTGTACTCAATCCATCACTGCAATCAAATTTCAATTGAAAATTTAATCGAATTAAATTAATATCATATGATCAAATAATATATATAAAAAAAAATTGATTAAAATTGAGGAATTTAGAAATTGATGAATTATCGTAATTACCTTGATCGGAAGGGAACAGCACCACCTCTGTATGCCATAAATGAATTTAAGGAATCAAATTGATTAACGGAAATTGGAAATTAGGGATTTGAAATTGATTTTTGATTTGTGATTGGAAAGTTAGAAACCCTAATTTGAAGGGAGATTATGAAAGGGGTTATTTCAAGAGTGAAGATAAAGGTGTTTTGGAAATAGTAGTGTGTGATTAAATTGTGGAAAAATAATCGAATTGATATATTTTTTTTTTGGTGCTTAAAAATAATCGAATTGATGAATTGGGGGAAATTGATGATGCAATAATTGGGAAATTTAGTTAAACAATGCAATGTTGAATATTAGGGAAGAGAACTAAGAAGCAGGGAACTATGAGACATACACGATTTGATTTACCAAACTTTTATAAACGATTAGTTATTGGTGTGATGAAATGACGTTTTTATATATAAAAAGTAGTATTAAGGAGGATTTTATCAAAATTTGTTAGGTTAAAATTTAAAATTAATATTTCGTTTATTTAGAGTCGAATAAATTAAGAGTATGTAGAATATCACATAGAATATATTTAGGTTAGACCAATTTTGTTTAGGATAATTGATTTTTTTATTTTATTTTAATAATTAACAACCATACAAGTAAATTAGATGAAACGCATCTAATATATAATCTAGTATGAATAATTTATAAGAATGAATTGCCACTTAAGTTGCAGCAAATAATATTTTTTGATGTTTGGGAGGCACAGGGACAGTAACGAGGTTCGATGCTAAGATACTCCGTATTTATTATAAGAAAAAAATTGTTAGAATAATTATGTTGAGAGATTTTAAGAGATAGAAAATAGATAAATACTAGCAGTCCATGCTTGAAAACTAAAAGCTTAAACAAACACTAACCACCTACAAATTGTAACCTACGATTACATCTTCCATAATTGTGTTTTCTAATAACATACTGGGGGTTGTTTAAGATGACACGAGTCAATTGAAGCTTTGTTTTGCTAACAATTAACAACCCATTTTCCTCATGTGTAATAACAATCAAATTTGATTTTCCAAGCTCTTACCTCACAATTTAACTACTCCTTTTTACAAGATCGATAATGTATACATGTGAACATACTGACAAAATTTGAAACAAGCTTGGCTATTCATTTGATATAAAAGCTAAACAATGTTACCAGTCCACCACAACAAACTAATGTATCACAAACCGCATACAAAATACTTCACAACTTTAAATCCTTTTCCCTTATTCATAATCCATTATACACATAACACATCACTTTTATATTTAATTTCATCAAATGAGTGTAATAACAAACTCAAATCACAAAACAAATTCATGTTTTTTTTTTGAAATTTCTACATCTATCATAACCTCTATTTCATATTATCTACAATAATTAGACTTTTCTACTTTTTATTTCATGTCAAATCGCAACGGTAACATATACTACATATATTTATTAAAACAAAAAAAGAAAAATCTATGTTATTAGGTTAATTAATGAATAAAAAGTAATCCCTCACTCCCTTACATAACGTTCAACTCCCTTAATAATTTACCTCCCCTAACACAAAAACACACACCTCCCTTTCTTTCTCTTCCCTCGCTTCGTAGCCGCCGAACTTCATACTCCACTCTCCAAAACTCATCATCATCTTCAACTTCTTCAACTCATCTTCAATTTTTTCTGGTAATTTCTTCTTAATTATAACCTCTTTTACTTCAAATTCTCCCTTATTTCTTCATCAATTTTCGTACAATTGCAATTGTTTTTTTTCACTTTTGTTTTGCTGTTTTTTTTTTCCTCTGCTTTTTGTTACGAAGCTTTAATTCTACGGAAATTGCTTATTTTTCGACTTTAATTTTTAGGTTTTGTCGTTGTTTTTTTCGATTGTCATTTTGTTGAATTATACTTTGTGTTTTTGTTTTTGATCTTCTTGTTTTTGTTTTGCAACATTTGCTTTTGATGAAATTGTAGGAATATATGAGTGTTTGAGTTTGTTGAATTTAGTTTATTTTAGGAGTTTTTGAATGTTGATTGTTGTTAAATTGTTGTTTTTGTTTGGTGATTTTGCTGTTGTCATTGCATTGTTGAGTGTAAATTCTAAGGTTGGAATTTTTTATTTTTTTTTTCCTATTTTGAACTGTAATTGTTTAGGTAATTGTTAGCGACGCATGCTAGAAGGATGTAGTTTGTTCCTTAATGTTAAAAGCGCGTGGTTCTTATCGCTGTCCGGCAGGAGATTAAGTTTAAGATTATGATATTTTCAAAGAATTTGATTAAGATAGCTGTTTTGATGGCATTATAGTAGGAACGTAGGAGGTAGCGAATAAGTTATATATTTGAATGAAACTTCACAAATATTTTGAAATGTGGTTTGTTTAGTATGAAACCTAGAATCATTGAACTCTTGGCTTTGAATTTTAGGTGTTTGTGTGAAGATTTGAGCTGTTTTAGTTGGTTGTTTTGTTGAACTTTTTAAATGTTCAATGTTGATGGCTGCGAATGATGGTTATAGTTGAAGAAAATCAATTCTGCCATAGTTGCTTAATTGATGACATATGACATGTATGATAGTTGTACACACCTTTTTCTTTAATTTTCACATGTGACCTCGTCTTTTATTATTTTTGTTGTGTCAATTGATCTTATATGTCTACTTTTGTTATTCTCACCATTCATAGTACGCCATGTAACTCTTTCTTGTTAAGGACTTGTGGAATGTAATTATGTTGTGATGGAAAAGAAATTTAGGGAGAATGTCTGACCGGGTATATTGACCTTAAAAAACCCTTGTTTTAGGATGTTTCCAGCATAGTATTTATCAGAGCTGAACTGCATCTGCCTCTATCTAGATGATCTTGAGCTAATTCTATGTTACTTAGACACAAATAAGGTGCCTACTTAGGTATGCGTGTCTAAGAGTCTGACTCAGCTATTTTTTAGAAAGAAGTAGAGTTTTTTAGTTTAAAACTTTAAATTGAAGTATCCAAGTGCCTCGTGTCTAACTTGACACTATGACACCTCTTTTTGAGGTAAATGATGGTGTCGAGGTTGCATAGAGCTTAGTACTTGATTGAACACATTCTTGTAAAGCAGAATGTCTGTTCCTGTTTTTTATGTTGCTCTGCCTTACTATGCAAGTACCATATACGAGATATTGAAATGCTATCTGGGTGAAACTGAATTGTTTATGCCTAGTTATTATTCATTTAGCCAGCCATATTCTTTTTGTTCAGCATCTATGCTATTCTTCATTCATATTATATTCAGCAACCAGATATTCCGTTTTCTGCTGTTACTTCTAAATTCTTTGCATTTGAATTATTATCTGAACTGGATAAAGCCAGATTCAACTTCTGAGCAGGTTTATCTGGTGTACAATTTTCAGTGATTTACAATTTATCAAACATAACGAAGCTAAACCATTTCCTCCTTGGTCCTTATCTTGATAGGTGTAAAAGCTGGTATTTCTGGGAAAGGGATGCAATAATGACTATTTTAGCTCGTGAGGAGTCTAGAAAATTTTTAAGGATGCCGGCTAAAAGTTTGAGGTGCATGAGCTATGAGGACACCCTCCGTGAAATGGAAGCTTTCTTGGATGGGAAGATTGACAATCCACAAAGTACAAATGATGCTTATGCTGACATTACTGAACCTATGAGTTCGAATGTCGTCAGGCTGCCTGATTCTGAGGATCCAGATGCAACTGAAAATTCCAGCTCATTTGGGGATACTTTATCCGGAAGCGAAAATGTTTCTGGAACCAGTGATGCTGAAGTAGAGTCTGAATTTCGTGTAGATAGTGGTTCAGCTCCTACATTGGATAGTTATAGTGCTTTCTTCATGAGGTTTGCTTCGTTAATGTTCTAAACTTCTAATGCCTTGTGACATCAAACCATAATCTTTCCTTCGTATACTGATATCTGATTGGCAGCTGCGTGCATTCTTTAATGCATGATTGTCCGCTATTACTTTACATTTTCTCTTGCTATGAACATAAAAGATCACCTAACAATACCTTATGGTGGTCATTATTGGTAGATTGAGTACATTTTGGTCCTTGACACATAACATCCCTTTTCCTTAATATCCAAACTAATTAGCTACATTATAATAACCACTTTACTTGTAGCAAATGTTATTTTCCTCTAATTGCCCTCTTATTATGGAAAATACATCTAGTCTTACAGTATCTTAAGATGCAAAAAGGCTCCTCTTGAAATTAATTTTTCCTTATGCCCTAAACCCTAAAACCTCCCGTTTAATCCCCAAATTTCACCTGCTTGGTTTTGGTAACCTTGGGATGGCCCATGCTCGTTTTTAGCTGCAAAAAACTTCTTTTGTTCTCTATTTAGAGGATTCCCAAAAACGGTACATTTGTATTTTTCGTGATCCCATAACGTCTTATGATCTTTCGAACCCTGACAGGCTATTCGGGGGCCCTTTTTTGACCATAGTGGCATATTGTAAAATTTCCAGCAATATTTTCTGTGGACACAAGAACCCTAAAGATTGTGAATTATAACCTTCGTTTTCGGCTTTCAAATGGTTGTCATTGCTTTGGTTTTGTTTTCATTCGATTTTTTTTTACCACGTGTTGTAGGTGACTCTGGGATGCCATACCCTTGATTTCACCCTCAAAAAACTTGTTTTTTTTTTTTTTTAGAGAACTTCCAAAGTAAGGACACATGGGTCCTTCGTGCTTTCTGTCACCCGTCTTAAGTGAAACAAAATAAAACGCTCTCTAAATTTTAGAATAACACTCACTTATGTACATCCATCCATCAATTTTCTAAAATATAGCGGTTGATTATTTCATTAATATATGGTACAATAAATAGCTTTTGTAAAGTGAATGAGGAGCAACTCAATATCATATTGGTTAAGTTTAAGGTGTAGTGGTTGGTGAATAGCTAAAGCTATTTACTGATCTTGCCAAAAGCTGAACAATCAAATTTTCTTGCAAATAAATAACCTCAGCTGTGTTTGTCGAAGCCACTTTACTAATTGAATCACTGCAAGACATTTAATGAATTCCCTCCAGAATTTGGTTTTTATCAAGGTAATGAGCAGTGTAAATTGTGAAGGAATAATGAGTCAACATTTCCTATGCATTGCCGTCAACATTTCCCGTGCAATGTCTAATAAATCAAGCTAATTGATTATTACAAAATTTCAACCATGATATGTGACTGCAATGCACTTGGCTGATTTCTTCATAGGACCTGTTCTCTTTTTGCTTTCTAGCAGGTTTTTTGACATAATATCTGTGGTTTCCACCTTATATATGTGCTCTCATCTGCACATTTGTTTGTTAAAAACTTCTGTTAGTATCATCTATGCTACTTTCATTTTAAAACTATTAATCTAGCCAACTTTTTTCTTTCAAGCAATTAGATTTTACTGTCTTTTGCCTTTTCAATTGTGCTTCTTCTTTTCTCTTTTTTTTTTTTTTTTTTTTGGGTTAAATCAGTAATCCGTGCCTTGAAATTTCCTGTTCTTGTTTTCCTTTTGTGTCTGTATGATGTTGGAGAATGCAATTCCAATCAAAGCTCATAAGTCATAAACCCTGATTGAATGATCTTGCCTTGTAAACTTCTCTAGCATAAAGCAATCAAATATATGACTTTCTTTTGCCACTTCATATTAGGAAAAAGAAGGTGACAACTCATTGGAGAAGTTTTATACGTCCACTTATGTGGAGGTGCAAATGGACAGAAATAAAGATAAAGGAGTTGGAGTCACAAGCATTAAAATATTCCCGTGAGCTTGAAGCAAATGAACAAACAAAAATGTTGGAATTGCATCAATATACTTCTGATTTTTGTTCAAAGTCTTTTCCTTATTTTAATCATTCAGGCAAAAAGAAGCCCTTGAAAAGAAGAAAACGGAAGCCTGTTGAGAATGTGACAGACATCTCATCTTATGTGTCTCATCACCAGCTTTTCTCCTATTTTGGTATTACAACTTTCCTCATGATGATAGTGAAGATAGGTTTTCTATTTATTTATCAATTATCATTTGACATGATGGTTCAATCAGCACTCAACACCTATCGTCTTTTATGACTAGTATCTGATGATCTGTTGCAGAAAATAAAAGGTCTGATGATGGCCCTTCAGCAGCTGATGTTGATGTTAATGTAGGTAAGAATTTCTTCTACTTTCAAATTTGAGTGAATATGATTTTGCTGACAATCATGTGTTGAAATCCAACTTGGTGCTTTTTCTCTCAACCATGAATTTTGAAAGCTTGCATATGTATTGTTATCATTTTTTGAGGATTCAAAATGAATAATTTTAGGCGTACTGCTTTGATTTGATGTAAACTTTGTCTGGTCATCTATACAGGGAGAGAATATTCATCATTTAGGTCAATAAGGTTCTTGTATGGGAGTGTTACCTAGATTTTTTTTTTAATTATTTAATTTTAAAATATAACACAAGATGTCGGAAACCCTAGAAATTAAGAATGATTTGTTTCCTCTGATGTTATACCCTCTTCAACACGTGTTTTGCTGGGTGGATCGACAACCTTATTGCTACTCACAAATTGCACCCCCTTTCATTCAGAGAGGAGCTAGAATATATTTAATACGAAGTACTATTTACGGCATTCTCAAATGACTTGGATAAATCATTATTGTGAGAAGAATGATGTAAAGGATCACAAATATATGTAGTAATACATGTGCTTTAACAGATCAAAGAAAAAGAACTGTCATTGCATTGTGGAAATACTAGGGATTTATTGGGCTTTGTATTGGATAATTTTGCAACATACCACAAATTGTTTGGACCTAATATAAATGCTAGGATATTTTGTTGAAGCAGAAAGGCATGTTGTAAATGTAATTACTATCTCAAGGAACAGAAAGGTATGTACATAGTAGTATAATGTATGTGCTTTTAGCAAATGAAGAAGAAAAGACTAGAAAGGATTGTGTGGGTAAGCTGCATTCTGGAAATGCTGAGTTGTAAGGCCTTGTAGTGCTATACATTATAAATGATTTGGATCTGCAGAAAATGCTTGAATATTTATGGAAGCAAAAGATCAATTTGTAAAATGTTCAGGTGCTCTGAACTTCATATCTAAAGTTTTTTGTGGCCGAGTAGCCATCACACTGAGGAAATTTATGGGCCCTAGAGGTTGGGGTGGATCGTTTCTATCTTTCTGCATTGTGTAATCTTTTGAACTTGACTGGTAGTTACTAGTGATGGTCTTGTCATTGCATCTGTTTGGCTTTATGATGGTTTATTTCATATTTCTATCTGCTTGTTGTCACTTTTATAATGTACAGACCATGTATCATCTGCATTACCTTTAAGGTGTCTTTTCACAGATTATCATAATTGTAAATAAGGAGCCAATCTAACCAATGTTATTTCTATATCTAGAAAGAAAATATGGAAAAAATTATTAAAAAAGAAATTGTTTGATGCACTTTCAGATTCGAGTCCTAGGAAAGATGATTTTGTTGTGGATGATAATTGGTTTAAAGATGGTGATGAGTCCATAGAGCAGATTCTTCGACAAATCGATGNTGTTCTTGTTTTCCTTTTGTGTCTGTATGATGTTGGAGAATGCAATTCCAATCAAAGCTCATAAGTCATAAACCCTGATTGAATGATCTTGCCTTGTAAACTTCTCTAGCATAAAGCAATCAAATATATGACTTTCTTTTGCCACTTCATATTAGGAAAAAGAAGGTGACAACTCATTGGAGAAGTTTTATACGTCCACTTATGTGGAGGTGCAAATGGACAGAAATAAAGATAAAGGAGTTGGAGTCACAAGCATTAAAATATTCCCGTGAGCTTGAAGCAAATGAACAAACAAAAATGTTGGAATTGCATCAATATACTTCTGATTTTTGTTCAAAGTCTTTTCCTTATTTTAATCATTCAGGCAAAAAGAAGCCCTTGAAAAGAAGAAAACGGAAGCCTGTTGAGAATGTGACAGACATCTCATCTTATGTGTCTCATCACCAGCTTTTCTCCTATTTTGGTATTACAACTTTCCTCATGATGATAGTGAAGATAGGTTTTCTATTTATTTATCAATTATCATTTGACATGATGGTTCAATCAGCACTCAACACCTATCGTCTTTTATGACTAGTATCTGATGATCTGTTGCAGAAAATAAAAGGTCTGATGATGGCCCTTCAGCAGCTGATGTTGATGTTAATGTAGGTAAGAATTTCTTCTACTTTCAAATTTGAGTGAATATGATTTTGCTGACAATCATGTGTTGAAATCCAACTTGGTGCTTTTTCTCTCAACCATGAATTTTGAAAGCTTGCATATGTATTGTTATCATTTTTTGAGGATTCAAAATGAATAATTTTAGGCGTACTGCTTTGATTTGATGTAAACTTTGTCTGGTCATCTATACAGGGAGAGAATATTCATCATTTAGGTCAATAAGGTTCTTGTATGGGAGTGTTACCTAGATTTTTTTTTTAATTATTTAATTTTAAAATATAACACAAGATGTCGGAAACCCTAGAAATTAAGAATGATTTGTTTCCTCTGATGTTATACCCTCTTCAACACGTGTTTTGCTGGGTGGATCGACAACCTTATTGCTACTCACAAATTGCACCCCCTTTCATTCAGAGAGGAGCTAGAATATATTTAATACGAAGTACTATTTACGGCATTCTCAAATGACTTGGATAAATCATTATTGTGAGAAGAATGATGTAAAGGATCACAAATATATGTAGTAATACATGTGCTTTAACAGATCAAAGAAAAAGAACTGTCATTGCATTGTGGAAATACTAGGGATTTATTGGGCTTTGTATTGGATAATTTTGCAACATACCACAAATTGTTTGGACCTAATATAAATGCTAGGATATTTTGTTGAAGCAGAAAGGCATGTTGTAAATGTAATTACTATCTCAAGGAACAGAAAGGTATGTACATAGTAGTATAATGTATGTGCTTTTAGCAAATGAAGAAGAAAAGACTAGAAAGGATTGTGTGGGTAAGCTGCATTCTGGAAATGCTGAGTTGTAAGGCCTTGTAGTGCTATACATTATAAATGATTTGGATCTGCAGAAAATGCTTGAATATTTATGGAAGCAAAAGATCAATTTGTAAAATGTTCAGGTGCTCTGAACTTCATATCTAAAGTTTTTTGTGGCCGAGTAGCCATCACACTGAGGAAATTTATGGGCCCTAGAGGTTGGGGTGGATCGTTTCTATCTTTCTGCATTGTGTAATCTTTTGAACTTGACTGGTAGTTACTAGTGATGGTCTTGTCATTGCATCTGTTTGGCTTTATGATGGTTTATTTCATATTTCTATCTGCTTGTTGTCACTTTTATAATGTACAGACCATGTATCATCTGCATTACCTTTAAGGTGTCTTTTCACAGATTATCATAATTGTAAATAAGGAGCCAATCTAACCAATGTTATTTCTATATCTAGAAAGAAAATATGGAAAAAATTATTAAAAAAGAAATTGTTTGATGCACTTTCAGATTCGAGTCCTAGGAAAGATGATTTTGTTGTGGATGATAATTGGTTTAAAGATGGTGATGAGTCCATAGAGCAGATTCTTCGACAAATCGATGCAGTGCAGTCTCAAGTTCATAGGCTTAGGGCCCATCTTGACACAGTGATGATAAAAAATGGTGTCAAGTTTTCTTCCTATGAAAATCTGAGCCTTCTTGCACCTTACGATGCTCAAACAAGTGCTGCCCAAAGCCCTGCCTTTTCCGCTGGTAATGGAGACAATATGTCTATGGGTGCTGTTTACATCCCTCATCACATGGACTTTGAAATTGGTGATCTGGTTTTGCCTGATAACATTATCTCTGGGTATAAAGATGTTGCTCAGATTCCTGATATTATAGAAAGCACGGTCGGTTTACTTTCTGCTGCTGATGTTACAATACATCAGCCACATATGTTAGAATCAGGTGAAAATGTAAGGCTTCTTTCTTTAATATATATCCTGAACACAAAATTTTCTTTCAGAAAAACTGCTTGTATGTGATTGAATTTATTTAAGTTAACTTTTTATATTGTCCCTTGAGGTTAATTATCTTTGCTATTTTGTTACATTCATTTATGTGAAAACTTTCCCATCACAAATGTGTCTAACTGCTATATTAGTGTTGATTGTTTAACAGTCATAGATTGTTGTATTTGAATATGTTTGTCTTATTGCTGATAGCTAGTTTGAACCTAGTTATGGTACCTATCTTGATGCTTTTATATGCGATGATGAAAATATATATCTACCATTACGAGCATGATGATAATTTGATAACAATTTATTTAAAGCTCATCTGGCTGCTCTGCATTGTTCCTTATATGGGCATGTTCCCTTCCCTTTTGTTATGTGTGAGTATCTATCTTAAAGCCAGCACCACTACCACACATCAGATTTTTTCTGTTTGCAAATCAGTGTCGTTTCTTTCAAAGCTGCAATCTGATTATTCATGATGTCGTGAGCAGATTCTGGATGATACTAATATTCAAAATGGGGGGATGCGGGAGAGGCAAATGTCTTGTGGAGCTCTTGACCAGTTAAATGGTGAGTATCACAACTTGGAAGATAAACAGCAGAATATATCAAGTCATAGGGGGATGCAAGAGAGGCAAATGTCCTGTGGAGCTCTTGACCAGTTAAATAGTGAGTATCACAATCTGGAAGATAAAGAACAGAATATAACAATTGATAGGGCCACACGAGAGAGGGAAATGTCCTGTGGAGCTCTCAATCAGTTAAATGGTGAGTATTACAATCTGGATTTTAAAGAGCAGAATAGATCAAGTCATAGGGCAATGCAAGAGAGGCACATTTCCTGTGGAGCTCATGATCAGGTAAATGATGAGTATCACAACCTGGTAAATAATGAGCAGAATGAACTACGAGCCAGTGATGGAATAGTGCCGGATCCTGTGGCCGGGCATGCCATTGTTGAGGAGGAATCAATATTGAAATCTTGCCTAAATTCTGATATTCGGATTCCTAAGAACAAGAGAAAGCGAGGTGAGCGGAAGGCGGGACCTGGAGGTTGGAATATGAGATCTACTGGTGAGCCAGACAGCAATTGAGAATTCTTCTATATATTGAAGTAGTTGAGGAAGTGGTTGGGGAGCTGATAGCTGAATTTCACAGCATCCTTTACCATTTTGAGGGAGTAGTCCTCCTTATGGATAACTCCAAAAAAATTTGCTAATGGCAGCTAATTTATATGCATTATGCGAGTTGGAGAAGCTGCCCACATTACATTTCCTCACTGTATTTTGCTGATGATGATGGCGAAAAAGCTGTTTAATATTCTTCTAAGACCAGCTTTGTAGTTATTCTCCATGTTTATGCAGGCAGTCACTAATAATAGAACCTGAAACTGTCTAGTTGAAGTTTTTGAATTCGACATAAGAGATTAAGAGGATAGTATGGGGATTATCTGGCCGCTCAATAGACAAAGTAGACATGATTGATATATTCATCCGACCCTTGATTATTTCTAAAGAATTGAGTTGAAATCTCATAGTTATTTCCTCGAATCTTATAATACTTGTTACTCTAACCTCAGCAGTATCATCTTTCTTAGGAGTTCTAAGTTGAAGACATTGCAAATTTACTTTTTAGAATTTCAAATACTAGTATATTATACTTGTATAATTTATAATTTTTGGAAATTTTTAACATAAAAATATTGACTGTTATTTAGGGATGAATACATTGGAGTCACATACTGACATGGAGTCCAGTGAAGAGTTTTTTTTTTTATTTTTTATTTATTTTTTTTTTTTTTTTTGAGACAGTCCAGTGAAGTTTTAAATGAGCACAGGCTTCTTATTATGTAATTTCAAATTCATTGGAAATAGAAGTTGGTAGTTTTATGTGTGTATTGGTTGGAATTTGAGAGTTAATGTGAAAGATGTGGATGTTGCAATCTCATTTTTTATATCCATAGTCTATCTATCTATAGTATTCAATAAAGTGACTGTTGCTCTTCTGTTTTCTCTCCAAAAGAAACCAAAGTTTCCTCCTAAGTATAAAAAATTTACATTTAAACATTCCAAAATACACTGTATATAACTTTTTTATTTTTTGACAGATTTATAATTTTGCACTACATTACTTGCAGGCTAAATTCGGATAACAACTACACTAACATGCCTGAGCGTTACAGGTTTACAACCACTTCCTCGTCCACTAAATACATAATACATGCACATGACATTTGTACATATGATTATCTTAATTTTATATTAATAATTAAGATTATATACATTTTAAGGATGTCATTGGGGTGGGGTGGGGCGAGGCTATATATATTTGTCTAAGAATGTCATTGGGGCGGGGTGGGGCGGTGCGAGCTTTGTCATTCCTATCCCCATCCCCACCTTCATCCCCGCACTGGGTATTAAAGTCATCGCTATCCTCACTCCACTAGGTATACATGTAAAATCATCCCCACTCCCATCCCTCACTTGGGTATCTATCATTGCCTCAATCCCACTTTTCTCACCCATCACCCATAACATTTCCATGTTAATTTTTTTCGAAATTATAAAGTTAAGAATAAATTATCGAAATATAAGTAAGTATTGTTCTACCTTGAATAACTAAAAGATAAATGATATAATATATTTTAATCAGTGCAAGTTAAACTATTATCGAAATGTCTCTTAAATTTTTTTTTTCAGGCTGAAACCAATGGTGGGATGTCCAATGGTGACCAAGAACATATGGCAAAAAATCCGGGCGAAAACAAGATGGGGCGCGGGAAAGCCCCTCTGGATGCCTAAAACAAAGGCTACAATATACAGTTTTGGGAGGTTTTGGGGTACCGCAAAAAGCTTGCCAAAAATTATAAAAGGTGCCCGCATGGTCAAAATAAGAACTTTGACAGGTAATCAGGGCTAAAAAGTCCATAAGAATGTTCTGAGAGAGCTTCACTTCTTCCGAAAAAGTCTCTAAAAGAGGGATGATTAAAAGTTTTCAGAGGCCGAACCCGATGGTGGGGTGTCCAGTGATGACCAAGAACACTTGCTAAAAAATCTGGGCGAAAACATGGGGCCCGGGACAACCCCTTCGAATGCCTAAAACAAAAGCTATAATACACAATTTTGGGAGGTTTTGGGGTCCCGAAAAAAATTGTCAAAAAAAATAAAAATGCCCGCATAGTCAAAATAGGAACCATATGTAGCTAATCGTGGTCGAAAAGTCCATAAGAAGGTCCCGGGAGAACGAAAATGCCTATAGTTCCCTTCCTCTGAAATATCTTTGAAAGAAGGATGATATCAAGTTTTCAGAGATCGAAACCGAGGGTGAGGTGTTAGTGATGACCAAGAACAGCTGGTAAAAAATCTAGGCGAAAATAAGACGCAGCCTGGTACAACTCCTCCCAATGCCTAATACAAAGGCTATAGTACACAGTTTTGGGGGTTTCGGGTTCCCAAAAAAAAAAAAAAAGTGGCCAAAAATTATTAAAGGTGCCCGCAAAGACACGTGGTAAAAAATCTCGGCGAAAACAAGACAGGGCTAGAGACAACCCCTTCGAATGCCAAAAACAAAGGCTATAATGCACAATTTTTGGAGGTTTTGGGGTCTCAAAAAATAATTGGCAAAAATTATAAAATGTGCCCGCATGGTAGAAATAGGAACCTTGTGCAGCTAATCATGGCTGAAAAGTCTATAACAACGTCCAAGAGATCGAAAATGACTATTGTTACTTTCTTCCGAAATATCTTTGAAAGAAGGATGATAACATGCTTTCATAGACCGAAATCGATAGTGGGGTATCCAATGGTGGCCAAGAACACTTCATAACAAAATTTGGACGAAAATAAGACGGGGCCCGAAACATTCTCTCGGAATGCCTAAAATAAAGGCTATAATACACTGTTTTGGGGGTTCCAGGGTTGCGGAAATAAATAACTAAAAAATTAAACAAAGTACCTGCAAAGTCGAAATAGGAACCCTAAGAAGCTAATTAGGGCTACCCTAAGAAGCTAATTAGGGCTGAAAAGTCCATAAAAACGTCCTCAGAGAACAAATATGACTATTGTTTCTTTCTTTCGAAATGCATGTGAAATAAGGATAATAACAGGTTTTTAGAGGTCAAAACCGAAGGTGGGGTGTCCAGTGGTGACCAAGAACACGTGGTAAAACTGTGAGCGAAAATAAGACGGGACCTGGAATGACCCCTTCCAATGCTTAAAACAAAGGCTATCATACACAGTTTTAGGAGGTTCCGAAGTCCAAAAAAATTGCCAAAATATTTACACAAGGTTTGTATGGTAAAAATGGAAACCTTGAGCAGCTAATCAGGGCTGAAAAGTCCATAAGAATGTCTCGGGAGAGGATAATGACAATTGTTCCCTTCTTTCGAAATGACTTTAAAGCGAGATAATAACTAGTTTTTAGAGACCGAAACTGATGGTGGAGTGTCCAATGGTGACCAAGAACATGTGATAAAAAGCTGCGCGAAAATAAGATAGGGCCTGAGACAATCCTCCGAATGCCTAAAATAAAGGCTATTATACACTGTTTTGGGATGTTTGGGGTCCCAGAAATAAAATTGTCAACAATTGTTAAGGTTTCCACATGGTCAAAATAGGAACTCAAATTAGTTAATCGGGGCTGAAAAGTCCAAAGAACCTAGCGGGAGAACGAAAATGAATACTGTTCCCTTTATCTGAAATGTCTTTGTGAAAGAAAGATGATAACAAGTTTTCAAAGGCCAAATGCCCTCCAAATACGTAAAACAAAGGTTGTTATACATAATTGTGCTAAGTTTCAAGGATTTGGGGTCCCAAAAAATTTGCTAAAAACTATAAAAGGTGCCTGCATGGTAAAAATAGTAACCCTGACAGCTAATTGGGGCTGAAAAGTCCATAAGAATGTCACAAGAAAGCGAAAATGACTAGTGTTCCCTTCTTTCGAAATGTCTCTGAAAGAGGGATAATAACAGGTTTTCAGAGACCAAAATCGATGGTGGAGTGCCAAGTGGTGACAAAAAACATGATAAAAAAATCTAGTTGAAAGAAATATGGGGCCCAAGACGACCCCTCCGAATGCCTAAAACAAAGGCTATCATACACGATTTTAAGGGGTCTTGGGTCCCGAAAAAAAAATTGCCAAAATTTTTAAACGAGGTTGTTATGGTAAAAATGGAAACCTTGGGCAGCTAATCGAGACCGAAAAGTCCATAAGTACGTCTCGGGAGAGGATAATGACTATTGTTGCCTTCTTTTAAAATGGTATTTAAAGAGATGATAACAAATTTTCAGAGGCCGAAACCCCGGTGTCCAGTGGTGACCAAGAACATGTGGTAAAAAAATTTGGGCGAAAATAAGACGGTGCCCGAGACAACCACACACCCCCCCCCCCCCCCCACCCCCCCCCCACACCCCACCCCCACCCCCCCCCCCCCCCCCCCCCCCCCCCCCCCCCCCCCCCCCCCCCCCCCCCCCCCCCCCCCCCGAATGCATAAAACAAAGGTCATAATACACAGTTTTGGGAGGTTCGAGGTTACTGAAAAAAAATTGTCAAAATTATACAAAGTTTTCGCATGGTCAAAATAGGAACTCTCGGCAGCTGATCGGGGTTGAAAATTCCATAACAACGTCCCGAGAGAGCGAGGCTTTCTTGGAACCCAGGTAGTTTTCTACTTGCTGTCTTGGTTGCTTATTTCTGATTATTGTTCTCTTTTTCGAATATCTTTGAAGGAGGGATGCTAAAAGGTTTTTAGAGGCCGAAATTGATGGTGGGTGTCTAGTGGTGAACAATAACACGTGGTAAAAAATTTGCGGGAAAACAAGAAGGGTCCCGAGACAACCCTTTCGAATACCTAAAACAAAGGTTATAAATACACAATTTTTGGAGGTTCCGAGGTCCATGAAAAAAAAAGCCACAAGCTTTACGATGTGCCCGAATGTTAAAAAAGAAACCTCGACAAGCGATCAGACCTGAAAAGTCCATAAAAAGTCCCAGGAGAGTGAAAATGACTATTGGTCCCTTCTTCTGAAGTGTCTTTGAAAGAGGGATATGATTAGGGGTGAAAGTAATTCAGCTTAAAACCAAAGACCGAACCAAACCGAACCGTTCTAGAAATTTGGATTGGACTTTTTTGTAATTTGGTGCGGTTTGGATTGTAAATTTTTTATTTTTTGGTTTGGACTAGGACTGGACCCCTTGATAGACCGTACACCGAACTTTAGATCGAATAGTAATAAACCCTTAAGTCCTTAATGGCCTTAAGCCCACTACTTGTTAAGTAGTTATGCCCAAAAGACCAAAAGCTAGCAAAATCCTAAAATTCTCTATCATCCTTTTTCAAAGTGTGTGTAGTATTTGATTTAGTGAGTTATTGCATAGTATTGTAGATTATTACTACAAATATATTGAGCAGGAATTGTTGTAAAAAAAAAAATATCATTAAAATTTGGATTGGATTGGATCCAAAATCGTAAGACCGAATTTTGGTGGATTGGACTCAAATTCAATATGGATTGGATTGGTCTCAAATTTCAAAGACTGAAAATATATGGTTTGGATTTGGATTGGGCAATAATCCAAACCATAAACCGAAATTTCACCCCTGGATATGATAACAAGTTTTCAAAGGCAGAAACCGATAGTGGGGTGTCCAATGGTGACCAAGATCATGTGGTAAAAAAACTAGTCGAAAACAAGAAGAAGCCAAGGACAACCCCTCCGAATGCCTAAAGCAAACGCTATACACATTTTTGGGAGGTTATGGGGTCACGGAATTTTTTTTTTCCAAAATTTATACAAGTTTCCCGCTTGGTCAAAATAAGAAACCTGGGAAGCTAATGGAGACTAAAAAGTCCATAAGAAAGTCATGCGAGAGCGCAAATGACGATTGTTCCATTCTTCCGAAAAAGTCTCTAAAGAGGGATGATAACAAGTTTTTAGAATCCAAAACCGATGGTAGGGCATCCGTGACCAAGAGCACGAGGTAAAAAATATGACCGAAAGCAAGACAAGGACGGAGACAACCCCTTCAAATAGATAAAATAAATGGCTATAAGTGTTTCTAGGGTCCTAGAAAAAAATGGCAAAAATTCTACACGGTGTCGTATGGTAAAAATAGAGCCATGGGAGCTAATCACGATTGAAAAGTCTATAAGAATGTCAAGGGAGAGTGAAATTGATTATTATTATTATCCCCTTCTTCCAACATGTCTCTGAAGGAAAGATGATAACTAGTTTTCGATGGTCCAAACTGATAGTGAGGTGCCAAGGGGTAATCAAGAACACATGGTAAAAAATCTGGGTGAAAACACAACGAAGCTCGGGAAAACCCCTCCAAATGCCTAAAACAAAGGTTATAATACATAATTTTGAGAAGTTCCATGTTCTTGGAAAAAGAAAATTGTCAAAAACTATACAAGGTGTTTGTCTAGTCAAAATAGGAACATTAGGCAGCTAATCGGCGTTGAAAGGCTAATAAAACCGTCCTGGGAGAGGGAAAATGGCTATTAGTCCCTTGGTCCGAAATGTCTTTGAAATAGGGATGATAACAAGTTTACAGAGACGAAATTGAGATTGGGCTGTCCAGTGGTGACAAAGAACATGTGGTACAAAATCTAGGCGAAATCAAGACGGAGCCCGAGACAACCCCTCCTCGAACGTCTAAAATAAAGACTATAATACACAATTTAGGGAAATTCCATGTTCCTTGAAAAAAATGCCAAAAAATTTACAAGGTGCACATATGTTAGAAACAAAAACCTTGGCAGCTAATCGAGGTTGACAAGTCATGAAGAACGTCCCGTGAAAGAGAAAATGATTATTGTTCCTTCTTCGGAAATGTCTGTGAAAAAGGGATGATAACAAGTTTTCAAAGGCTGAAACCGATAGTGGGGTGTCCAGTGATGACCAGGATAAGTGGTAAAAAATTTGGGCGAAAACAAGACAGGCCAAGGACAACCCCTTTGGATGCCAAAAACAAATGGTATAATACACACTTTTGAGAAGTTTCGGCATCCTGGAAAAAAATTGGCAAAAATTTTACAAGGTGTTCGTATGGTAAAAATGGAAAACCTTGGGGTTGAAAAGTTCAAAAGAACGTCCCGGGAGAAAGAAAACGATTATTGTTCCGTTCTAGAGGGATGATAACAAGTTTTAAGAGGTTGATACCGATGGTTGGGTGTCCAATGGTGACCAAAAACATGTGGTAAAAAGTCCATGCGAAAATAAGACGAGGCCTAGGACAACCCATCTAAATGCCTAAAACAAAGGCTATAATACACAGATTTGGGAAGTTTTGAGGCCCAAAAAAATTGTCAAAAAGCATAACAAGTGCCCGCATGGTCAAAATAAGAACCCATGGCAGCTTATTGAGGCTCAAAAGTCCATACGTACGTCCCGAGAGAGCGAAATTGACTATTGTTCCTTCTTCTGAAATGTCTTTGAAAGAGATATGATAACAAGTTTTTAGAGGCCGAATACGATGGTAGGGTGTTTAGTGGTGACCAAGAATACGTCTTACAAAAATTTGGACGAAAACAAGATAGGGTTGGGACAACCCCTCCAAATTCCTAAAACACAATCTATAATACACAGTTTTGGGAAGTTTCGAGGTGCCACAGAAATAATGTCAAATTTTTACAAGATGCCATTATGGTAAAAAAAAAAAGAACTCTGGACAGCTAATTGAGGCTCAAAATTCCAACGTCCCGGGAGAGTGAAAATGTTTATTATTTCCTTCTTTCGAAATGTCTTTGAAAGAGGTATGATAATTATTTTTTAGAGGTCGAAACCGATGGTGGGGTGTCCAGTGGTGCCGAAGAACACGTGGTAAAAAATTTGGGCGAAAACAAGACATGGTCCGGGACAAACCTCTTCGAATGCTTAAAACAAAGGCATAAACAGTTTTGGGGGGATCTAGTGTCTCGGAAAAAAAATGCAAAAAATTTATACAAGGTATCGCATGGTCAAAATAGGAATCCTAGGCAGCTAACCAGGGTTGAAGAATACTATAAAAACATAGCGGGAGAGAGAAAATGACTATTGTTCCTTTCTTTTGCAAATTCTTTAAAAGAAGAACGATAAAAAGTTTTCAGAGTCCGAAACCGATGGTGGCGTGTCAAGTGATGACCAAGAACAAGAACATGTGGTAAAGAAATATGGATGCAAACAAGACCGGTCCAGGCCTCCAAGGACAAATCCTCCGAATGCCTAAAACGAACAAAGGGTATATAATACTCAGTTTTGGAAGGTTTCGGGGTCTTGAAAAAAATTCTAATTTTTTTACAAGGGGGTCGTATGGTAAAAATAGGAACGTTGGGCAGCTAATCAAGAAAAACCCAAAAGAACGTTACGGAAGAGCTAAAATGAGTATTGTTCCCTTTTTCCGAAACGTCTTTGAAATAAAGAGAAAATTATTATTGTTCCTTTTTCTTGATGTGCCACTTAAACAATTTTTCAGAGGTCGAAACCAATGGTAGGGCGTCCAATGGTGACTAATAACACTTGGTAAAAAATATGGGCAAATAAGACAAAGCTCGAGCAACTCCTCTTAATGATAAAACAAATGCTATAATACACTGTTTTGGGAGGTTATAGGGTCCCCAAAAAAAATGCTAAAAGTTTTACAAAGTGCCCATATGGTAGGAATAAGAACCTTGAGAAGCTAATCGAGACTGAAAAGCCATAAGGACGTCCTGAGAGAGCGAAAATGACCATATTCCCTTCTTTTTAATGTCTTTGAAAAAAGAATGATAATAAGTTTTAAGAGGTCGAACCCGATGGCGGAGTGTCCTATGGTGACCAAGAACAATGGTTAAAAAAATGGGCGAAAACAAGGCAGAGCCCGGGACAATCCATCCGAAGGCCGCAAATGAAGGATATAATTCTCAGTTTTCGAGATTTTCATGGTCCTAAAAAAAGATAACTAAAATTTTACATGGTATTCTTGTGCTTAAAAGAGGGTCGTGAGCAACCTATAGGGGTTTACAAGATCGTAACAAGTTCATGAGAGAGTGAAAAACACTTGTGTTCCCCTTTTTTATAATACTCTAAAGAGGGAAGATAACAAGGTTTTAGAAGCCAAAATTGAGCTTGGGACATCCCAGAGTCACCCACAAAACGTGGTAAAAATTCAAGATGAAAACAAGACGAATTTCAGAAAGCTCTACGGAAGCTAAAAATGAAGGTTATAATTCATAATTTTCGAGGGTTCCACAGTTCAAGAAAAAAAAAGTTGCCCAAAATTTTACATGGTGTTCTTATGGTTAAAAGAGGGCCTTTGAGCAACCCGTAGTCGTTTTGAAATGTCATAATACGGTCTTGAGAGAGCGAAAAACACTTAAGTTTTTGTTTTCAAAATTCTCTAAAGAGGAAAGATGACAAGGTTTTAGAAGCCAAAATAAAATTTAGAACATCCTAGAGTCACCTACAAATGTGTTACAAATTCGGAAAGAAAATGAGACACAGCTCACAAAAGCCCTCCAGAAGCCAAAGCCGAAAAATAAAGGCTATAATTCACAATTTTGGAGAGTTCCGTGGTCCAAAAAAAGTTGCCGAAAATTTTACGTGGTGTTCTTATAGTTAAAAAAGGGCCTCGAGCAACTTGTAAGAGTTCAAAAGATCATAATCTTTATAGCTTATTCACATAAAAGAATAATAATAATATAAATAAAAAACAATCATCTTACAATTTCCTTCATAGAATATCTATGCATCGAAAAGGTGCAAAGTAGGATATGTACATTATCAACTAATATTTATTTATAGTATCATCCACCCTTTATTATTATCTTTTTAATTATGAGGATTAAATTGTGAATTGAAACTAAAACAAATTACTTTTGAAACAAGCAAGTACACATTACACAACTCAAGGCGTGCTCATGAGTCATGGTTGGCGTAAGTAATCACTATTCTCATACGGAATAATCAATGTCACAAGGTGAATCATTCAAATGTATTAGAACCTGTTGAATATCAAACCAACACAATAAAGAGTGAGGTATAGAGCAATACCTCCGCTTCTAACCCTTGAGATCGGAGGTTTGTTTCTCTTACCCCAGCCAATTTGAGCTGAAGCTTCTTTACCATATCAAAAATACTAGGAGAAAAATCTTGGAAGAGTATAGAGCAAAAGTAATCGACATTTTTATCCCAAATAGTGAAGTTGTAACTTGTAAGACATAAACAAAGAGCAAATACATGCTACTTAAGCTCTGTTCTCTTCACGGGATTTGGCTAGAATGGAATGAAATGGATTGGATTGGAATGGAATGGATGGGATTAGAATGGATTGCCGGGATTAGAATGGACTAGAATGGATTGCCGGGATTAAAATGGATTAGGAATTCCAATTTCTCATGGTCCCCAAAATATTGAACGTGTAGCTGATTTAAATTTCACTAATCCGACACGAACAATGTTAATGCGAGACATTCGTGCAAATATTGCAGATGAAATATGGCAAGATGTGTGCTCTGGAAATATGAGATTCCAAGATGATGATATAGAGGAGGAAGAAATATACAAGGATAATTGAAACACTTCTTTATCTACTTGCAAGGATATTGTATCTACAGTAAATTATTATGTCACAAAAATGTAGTATAAAACAGCAAATTTGTTATAAACATTATTGTGTCGTTAAGATTTAAATTTTCAAGAGTTTAATTAAGAATTTAATTTTAATTAAGATTTAAATTTTCAAGAATATATTGTCGGGATTAGAATAGATTGTCGAGATTAAAATAGATTGCCGGGATTAGAATAAATTAGAATGGATTGCCGGGATTAGAGTGGATTAGAATGGATTAGAATGGATGACCCGGGAATGAAATGGAATAGATCGGGATTGTAATCCCGTGAAGAGAACAGAGCCTTAATGAATAATGGTAAAACTAATCAATACACAGCACAGTAATGGTAGAATCATAAAATTATCAAAGTACATTTTTGTCTCTATTTAAGAAGAGAGGTCAAAAACTCTTAAAGAAGAATCGATTTTTGATTACAAAGGTACTCTATTTGTACAATACAGTATGTATACAAACAGGACAGATTTGGTACTATTTACCACTTTAGGTTCCAACCACAGCTTCAGATGCTTTTCTGAGTGATCAAGTATTGCAGTTGCTCTTATATCAGACTCATTGTTATTAGCCTCATGCATTTCTGACAAAAGACTGCTGTGTTTTAAAGCTGCTGTTGTGTGACTTCATATATTTTCCTGATTACTTCAGATTGATTTTGCTACTACGAGTATTTTGTCTCTCGTTTCTCCTCTTCTTTATTGAAGGTCCGTGTTAATAAATATGATATACGGAGTAGGAATCATGTAATAATCTATATATGAAATAGTTCTTCTTTCCTTATCCGAAAAAAGGAATACTCTATATGTTCCGAAACTATCAGATTGATAGTTAAGATTAGGAGTGTACAAAAAATTATGGTCCGAATTTATGTGCTCAAGTTAAATGAAAAACATTAAGTAAATTTGATAGAAATTAAAGAGAGATATATGGACCCTTGCTAAGTCCACTCCTTCAATTTTATTTCTAAAGATCGGTCATGTTTTGGTGCTTTACATAATCCTCTATCTTTTGCTGCATTTTGATTGGAAATTTATCAGCCCCTTTCCCAAGTGGGTAATGATATATAGGGTTTATAAAAATGTAAGGGAAAAAAGCAAAAGGATATAAATTGATGCAAACACTAAAACTTCCTTTTGACCAACGAAAGTACTTATATACTATATAATACTAGTATTAATCTATTGAGTATGTTGGCTTAAATGCTTAATGCCAAAGATGATTAGGTAAATCCTCGTTACTAATTGGATGGGGCTATCATTTTTTGATGTAACATCATTGAATTAGGATAAATGGTCCGTTTTCTAAGATTGTTTTTAGAAATTTTCAGATGTTAGTAGCTTTACACCTATAAAACTAACTCAATTTAATCATCATAACTAGAGAATTTAATTTTGTTATGATGCCTTCATGCATGATTTCTACTACTATAGAGTATAGCACTCATAGTAATTCAAGTTTTCCCTTCGTATCTAATTTTTGCTTCGCCTTTTGTATATGCAACTATGCAAGTTTCTTAGTCTCATTTTCTAGTTGAATTTCTACTTGCAGTAAATAAAACTACACAAAACAAAACAACAAACAAGCCTTAGTCCCAAAATAATTTGAAGTCGGCTAGACATGAATCAAAGTCTAATGAATTGTGTATATTCCCTATGGAACAAATAACAAGAGACACAAGTATTTTCACAAATAAACTTTGTCTGCTACAAATAAGAAACTATCAATAAGAATACATGAAATTACGGAGTATCAATAATTAGAAAAGGACTCCGGAAATCTTAACGATTAGGATTTGAAATGTAAGTTCAGTGCACTACAATTTGGTTTAATTAACTCAAAAAAAAAATCTCTATTATTCTATTAAGCTCGCTAAAAAAGATGGACATTTTTGTCAAGGTCCCCAAGTTATTACATGAATCCAAATTTATTGGACATGAGATCAACTTTTGTCCATAAGCATAGATGTTTTGTGCACAAAAAGTCAGTGAGAAACTAATAACTACTGATGTGTGAACACAAAACACACATGACATAACATAACTGCTATATCTCGTGTATGAGTATCATCACGCATCACTTTATTTCTTCCTTATTATACATTTATACTATCACCAATCGATCAAGCCATGTCATTGTAAATGCAACATGCATCTGTTAATTGTAAATCTTTGACAATGATGATGCTAGTAGGGTGATATAGAAGTGTTATCAATGTGTTATACTGTTATGTCTATGAATTTATTTATCTTTTAATACATGGTAATGAAAACGAAAAAACAAAAAATTAGGAAACTATCCTCACCGGAGGAACGCCTAATGCAACAGTTATAACGATAGGCAGTACAGTTATTTGCATTGACGGATCTAATCCGCTGCACTTTGTTTCACTGAACATATGTTAAATTTTCCGAATACCGAACAATCAAAGGAGCTTGATATCTTCAAAGATGTTATAAGATATAAACATGAATATGAAAGCTCATAACATAAGATGTTAAGATCTGATTCTGAACATAATATTGCTACTGTACACAGATCTACCAAAGCTAACTCCCTGATCCAGCAACGTCAATGATAATATATAATTGAATAATATAGTAGAGCAGCCTTTTATCACTAGAACTCGTGGAAATAATAATAAACCACCCAACAACAATGAATCATTATGCTACCCTCCTTGTATACTACACATTATAGTCCATTGTTTCTTTATTCCTTGTATTACTGTATTATTTTTTTTAAGGCTATATGATTTCCTAGAAGGACATGCAATGCCCACCTTTGTGGGTGTGTTATGATCAATGATTGCAGGGTTTTTCTTGTAAAATACTTTTTCGTTTAGGAAGATTCTAAGTGGTGCAACTCCCTCTACTCTACGAACCTCTTCATGCTTACAGACTTTATATGGTCAAATAGCAAAAATTAGTTGATCAAATTTATTCCTTAGTACAAATATGGAAAAATAATCACGCCAGCTCTTATTCAATTCGTGTAAAGATGCATTATTTAGTGCATCTGATGCGTATTAAAAAGTGTTGAAAATGTATCATCCCATACATGTTAAGTACGAGATACATTGTATTTATGATTCACTGCAAACTAACTTAAAACTTCACAACTAATTTTCAACATGGCCACCAAAAACAATCTTTCTATATGTGTCATTTAACATCTAGTACTACTAAATCTGCTACTAATTTGTGTGCTTTGGGAAAAGACTTAGGGAAATTAGTATCTATGAAATATCATACCACATGATTATGATCACATGGGACCAAAAGACATGAGAAAAATAAAAAAAAGATGGTCCCATACTCCCATTACCAGAAGCAAATTACATGCACATAATCATACAAAAACAAAGAGAGGCTAAACATGATTACTAAGCAGTAAGCAAGAGTGAATACTTTCCACACCCTCAACAAGGTATTATTGCTAATACATTAAACTTACATTTTAATTTATATTTTTTTTTTGTAAAGTATTCAGAAAAAGAAAAAGGATGTTAAGGCCTTTACTTTTACTCCTTTTGGTCCCATTTTTTTAATTTTAATTTTTAAAACTGAATTTGAATTTAAAATAAATGAAAGAAGAAAGTAAATAAAGAAAAGAATGTCACATTGCCAAGTTGCCAAACCTCTCTTTGCTCTTCTTCACAGTTTTTGAAGTTTAAAGCTGATTTTTTCCCTTTCTCTCTCTTTGTGGTTGTGTGTGTTTGGGTTGCTCTGTTTTTGCTCTGTTTCTGAGTGTATACAAATGAACTTGTTCTTTCATCAAAGATTGCTTCTTTTTTCTGGGTGCTTTGTTCATGCAAGATCCAAAGACCTCAAAAACAAGGTAATCTTAATTCCCATGCACTCTCTTTACTTACTTTCTTTGTACATGCTTTCATATAAATTTCAATTTCAATTGTTGATGCTTGCAAATCACTACATTACACTGCTTCTCTTAAATCATTTAACTTCAATTATAATTTTGGTTAAAACATAATCATAAGCTTCTAATCCAAATACTAGTTGAACAGGCTCACTCGATTTGGGGACTAATTATCACAGTTGTCTCAACCTTTCATAATTTCACTTGAATGTCCTTTGAAGTAATTGTATCTTTCTGCTCTTTTTAAAAGATGAAATTTGTTTGAAAGGGTAAATATCATCTCTTTTAGTCTTTTGATTTGAAAAAATAGTTAAATTTTCGTAAATATATCAAAATAAAAATATAGAAGTACATTATATTATTTCATAGCTTGTTACATATGAAACTAACATTTCAGAAGATATCTAAAAATGCAGAGCATATCAAACTGAAGTAACAAACAAGCGTCCAAATCCTTTATTTTAAGACAAATGTCCATAAGACTCCTTTTAGTTACTTGTGCCTAAATTGTAAATATTATACAGTACCATTTGTCAAAGGTTAGCTTGTGATAATAATCTAGGTGTATTACACATTATCCAAGTATTGTTGCCATTATTATGACTTAAAAGCTAAGAAATGTTCTACAAATTTTAAAACAATCTGCCATTGTAAATCTAGGTTCCTTAATGATGTGAATATGAGTCCAAATCCAATCAGTCTAGGACAATCAATGCAAAGTAGTTTTCTCTTTTTCCCCTATTCTTATCTTTCTTTTTTCTTTTCGAACGTCAACTTATAGCTTAGAGAATTAGTTAGATGATTCATCGTATTGATTCGTGTCTAGCTAATCTCAAGTAATTATGGGACAAAAGCTTTGTTGTAAACTAATTTAACAAGTGCAACATGAGGTTGTTGTGCTTAAATTCTAAATTTAAATCATTAGTGCCAATGTTTTGCCAGTCCAAATCATGTCAATTCTGAATTTATGGCTCATCACCCCAACCTAAAGTACAAATATTAAATATTGCCAATTCAGACCATTCTTTTGAAACACGGCCACTAATATTACATTTCTAATACCAATCATTTTAAAGACCTAACGCCTTCTTAAATCTATGACAAACCAACAAAGAAAGAACTACTACTAAGTCTTGAGCTTCCTTCCTCTTTTATGGCATGTTGGGTCCTCTGTTATGCTTAAAAATACCAATAATACTTTAAATCCAAACTGTGTATTATAGCCTTCAATTAAGGGTAGTTTAAACAGCCATTCTGGAACCCAAACTTGTCTCTTGCTTACTTTTCGAACTAGCAGCAGAGCTTCCACTTGGAGGGCTGTATAAAGATTTGGAAAGCCGAAATACAATTATAAAGCCATCCATATACATTTTGAGATTAACCCACGCGGAAGGCTATAGGCCTTTTGTGTGACACTGTTTTTTTGGCCCTATTGTGATGGGCTCTGAAGTGCAAAAGAGGCTGCCTACTAGATTGGTATGTGGTCAAGTACAAATTGCCTAATTCGCCAACTAATTCAGTTTTTTGATTTGCAGTTCGCCTTAATATATACAAAAATAAACTAAAACCGGACATAATTTAGTTATTGTAGTTCGCGATTGGCGGGTAGTTTAGTGTATTAAGTAACATTGGTCCATTACAAGCCCCCCATGACTTGGCTCTATAAGCACTTAGCTCCCCACAATTTGGCTCTCCACAATATGTTCCCAAAGTTTAACTCCATACTTTCCATAAGGCTTCTATGCCCACAATTTACAAATCCTTCCATTCCAATTCAAAAATATGTTTTAATTAGCTGAAATCATTATCGAATCGCACAGGGATAGGAGCCGGAAGTGGGAGAAAGATAGGGAGAAAACAAGATAGGACCCGAAACAGCTGTGAAAGCCGAAAATATAAGCTAAAACTACAGGTTCCACACTTATTGGGGTTCCAAGGGTCTGAGAAAAAGATTGCCAAAAATTTCACATGACGACACTTGAGTCACATGAAGGCCCTTGGTGTCGGAATGGGCATAAGTAGACGTCAGATTAGCAAGAAAGTCTTTTATTCCCTTGATTTGGAAACCCTTTGTCAGCCATGAAGATAAACGGGGAATGAGGCTTATAAGTGTTACCACCATCACGTGTGAGTAAATGTAGTGCGAAAACAAAATGAGCCCCAAAATAGCTACTAAAAAGACGACAAAGAGGCTATAATTCACGATTATCAACTCTAGAGTCCCTAAAATGGTAGCCAAAATCTTTACATGATGAACTTGGTTTCACGAGAGGGCCCTTAGACGGTTTATGTTGGAAAATACGAAAGACATGTTGGAAAAGCAAGAAAGACCCATATTCCCTCTATTCAAAATTACTTGTGGAGGGCCCGAAATAGATTTTTTAGAGAATGAAACTAGGTAATTAACAACACGAGGGAGAAAGATGGGGTGAAAATAAGACATGCCCCAAAATTACTCACTAGGAGCTGAAAACAAAGGATACATTCACAGCTATAGAGGAGGTTACATAATCGGAAAAAATTGGCTAAAAATTTTACATTAAGGTCATTGAGTCACAAAATTGAAGAACCCCAAGACAATCGCTAGGGGTTCAAAAGGTCATAGAACAACGTCAAAAGTACAATAAAGGCTCTTTCGATTAAAAATCCCATCGTGGAAGGAACATAACATGTTTTAATAGGCTAGAACTAGGTATGAAGCCTCCCAATTTTGCCACTAGCACGTAACAGAAAGATGCGGCTGAAACAAGATGGATCCTAGAATGGCAATCTGGTGGCCAAAATCAAAGCCTATAATCCACATTTTTAGATGTTTTAGGGATTTTTTTTATGAATAGCCAAAATTTTACAGGATAATACTTGGGTCAATGGAGGATCTTTGGACACTTGAGTCTAACTATAGGGGGTATAAGTCAATTTCGCAAGTGGCCCACATACCCCTTTGTTATGAAATCCTCCATGGAGGGCACATAACTTTGGAGAGGGGGAGAGCTCTACCTTCCCTTTTTAACTTTCTTCTCCTCTTCCTCTTCTTTTCTTTTCCTTCCCTTTCTATGTGGTCATTAAAGTGTATACGACAATTTCTTTGGCCTAAAGTTCCATGCCTCAAGTCCTCAAAAATAGTTTTCATGTACATTGGTTTAGATTAAAAGTTGTGAGGTAGCTTGGAACTTGGAGTGTTATTTGAGCAAGTTATATTTTTGCAAGAGTGGAAATAACATCTCTCTTCTACATGTTCATGAAAAGTTGAAGAGTTTTGAATTTATTGAACACAGTAGGAAAGCTTAAACCCAATCAATAGATTATAACAAAACAAAAGCCTTAATCCCAAGATTATGCAACTCAATTCCTAGATTAGTAGATTGAAATATATATATAGTTAAGTATATAGAGATCCTCAAAAAGTTTAAAAATGATAGAAATAGTCACTATTATTTATTACTAAGTCTACCTTTGCTACAAAGATGATCAATTATCCAAATAGAAAAGAAATATAGCCTTACAAAGAGCTATGGATTCCATGCCATAAAAGAAAACCCACAATTCACGATAACTAATACTTAGCCCTACAGAAGGAAGGGTCTCTAATCTTGTAGCTTGCATTATGCCTTGGAAATAAAATATAAAAAAAAAAAACGAGTAGCAATTGTTGGGACATTACAATATACAGATGACCTATTGTCTACACTACTAAAGTTGTGGATGTCTTGTAAGTTGTAACTCTTGTTGTTTCCCTCTTCCCAAACTTGCAGCTAAGTGATACCACATATTAAAAAAGGCTAAATGTTTTGAAATATACATGAAATAGCTATCAAGTGAAACGGTGTTGATTTTGTCCTAGATTGTCAATTCTAATACATCCTAAAATCTCAAGACAGTTTATTCAAGAAGATCGATATAATGTATTATTATTCAACCTAAAACGTATGTCTACCTATTTTTCCCTTTAAGTTATCTGTGACGCGTTCTTGGCTTTTGGTTGGAAGCCGTTCGAGTCTGATTTTATATCTTTCAGAAAATCTCTTGTTAACCTACTTTTGGTAGCTTTGTTTTTGGTACAAATTAGATCTAATTTATTACTTTGCACTCTAGTCTAATAAAGTCCTTAATCCTAACTTACTCTGTTTGAACATTATATTTCAGGAAGCCTTGGTATCAGAGAGCAGTAGAGATGACAACCTTATGGAAAATAATAGTAAAATCACCGGCAAGAGCAAATTCTACTCTGTGGAAAACCATTAAATCCACAGAAATCCAACCAACAAATCCTAGCAAACAGAAACTAAAAAAAAGCACCTCCCTTAAAGTTGCCACTTCTTTCACAAGAGTTTGCCTGTGCGCTCCTATTTCTTCCTACAATGAAGTCTTCAGTGCTGATGTTCCTCCTAGGAGAAGCTATACTTACCCGAGGTCAAAACCCTTCACTCCACAACATCCAACGGCTGCACATGAATGGAGGATTCCAAGCGCAAGGCATAGCACTGAGGGGAGGAAAGTCTTTCGAGGAAAATCATTGACCGATGATGTCTTAATGAGGAGATTTGTGGTGGAAGAAGAAGCAATGATGCAAGTTAGAAGGAGAAATGAGATGGAGATTATCAGAAGAAGAGCGGCTATTAGGAGGAGAAAGCTTGGGCCTAGCCGCCTAAGTAGGATGGTACTAGCCGAAGATGATCAACAATGCTTTGATTAATTCACCAAACAAAATTGAAGATAAGGAGCAGTTTTTTATTTAATTTTATTTCGTGCTTTCTACATAAGGCTATGATTAATTTAGTGGGGGGTTTATTATATTGTTTCTTCTGTTCTTCCATGAACTTTTTTTGAAAAAGTATCCATGTTTTTTATTGACTTTTCGATGTTGTACATATGAATCACATTGATTGACGGTTACTTAGCATGCATTTAGGGAGATAAATTATAACAGAAGGTGCAGATTTTATGTCAGAAAGAAAATTGTGTATTATTGAGTTGATCAGTGGAAGATCCTCAACTCGTAACCCTAACCACCTCATTCTAATTTGTACTACATAAGGAACGAAAATCACACCATAACCAAATAGCGCCAAATAAGAGAGTAGAAACACAACACTAGATCACAAAATTTCAATAATGTATTCAATTCAAATTTCAAATGCACATTCAAAAGTGAGAATGAAGATAGTAAGTACTCACCTCCGACAACGATTCTGCTTAAAATAGAAACGCAGGTGAAGAACGCCTACTGTTGCAAAGACGCATTCGAAATCAAAACCTTTTCACAAATGAATGCTCCTACACCTTCATCACAATCTCAAAATTTCTGCAATACAGTTGTAAAAACACTTTATTAAAACAGATTATCAAACTAATACGAGATTACGACATCGAATTACATAATAGTGTAAAACCTAAGGAAAATGCAAATTCAGTAAACTTGTTTTTTTTACAATAATCATTGTATTGCACTTCAAACAAAACAATAAATCTTCGGAAATTAATAAAATTC
Source organism: Suaeda aralocaspica (assembly GCA_016808085.1). Lineage (NCBI taxonomy): Eukaryota > Viridiplantae > Streptophyta > Magnoliopsida > Caryophyllales > Amaranthaceae > Suaeda > Suaeda aralocaspica. Next base: position 2,893,711 of record PYUH01000049.1, read on the forward strand.
GCCTTATGTATTACAATAAAAAATGCAAGAATTTTCGATTAATCGACGAATTTCAAACAGAGAAAAAAAGTAACAACTTTCAATTCACTTATTATATTGCTAAATTTCATCAAATCCGACATAATTTTGAATTTATCAATAACAAATTATCACCGAAAAAAACTGGAAATCATAAAATGCGAGATTGAATTTACGAAATTCGACAACAAATTTCAAATGATCGTCAATTTGCTAGCCCTAATTTTAGTCGAATAAACAAAACGAAGAACTTACTTGAAATTTGATTTAGCGTAAACCCTAATTCTTTCGCTTCAAAATCAAAAAAAAATCATCTTCTTCGACAAGATGTTACTCCCGCCATTGCTTCTATTCGCATGGTTTCGGAAAAATCTCACCCAAATTATTACAAAATTTTGGGTTTCGATGTAAAAATAATATCCTTGGGCCCTATAATAGAAATTGGGCCAACCCGTCATGTATGGTCCAATTAGGTTTACTAGTTAGGGGTAAGTATTTCCGCACTTTGCAAACTATTTTTGAACTTGTTTTTCTTTCACATGAATAGCAACCACTAAAATTGTTCGTGTGTAGAGGTGGTTATTGGACGGATTGGGTCGGGGTCGGTGTGAATCGGTTTTAAGTAGGGATGGCAGTTCAGGCCGAGCCCGACCCTACTCCGTTCCGCTCTGAGGAAAAAATCCGCCTCCGAAACTGCCTTAAAATAATTCGCTTTCGACTCCGCCAAAAAAATCCGACTCCGAGTTTAAGTCGGAGTTGAATGCTAAGAATAATCCGAGTTATCCGACAATTAATCCGACTCTGTCGGATCTCCGACTACGACTCCGCCTTTTATTTCTCTACTTATTAGGTATAATAATAATTATTATCATTTATTTTATTATCATTATTATTATTTCTACTAAACTAATACTACTATAATTTATGTGTTAATATAACTAATTATACACATATATGGCCGCTACTAAATGGTTATCAACTTATCATTAGAGTTGGTAATCATTCCACCCCGACTCCGACTACCTCCGCTTAAACCCGAGGGAAAAAATCAGCTCCGACACCGCCATGTAAAAATCCGCCTCCGACTCCGTTTAAATAATTCTACTACAATCGGAGCCGGAGTTGGATCCTACATAATCCGATTCGAGTCCGACCTGTTGCCATCCATTTTAAACGGGTCACACTAAAAGTACCGATTGTGTTGGGGGTCGTGGGTCAATAGCGGGTGAATAATGGGCGGGTCAATAAATATAAAAGAGCATAAAAAAACTAAGTGAGTCATTGATGAAAAAATATGTATACAAATCTATCCATGTAATCATTTTTGTCAAAACTTGATTTTGAAAAGGTTATTGCCTTATTGGGTTATTACTTTGACCTTATAATGACCCTATCCAATAACAACCCTTCCCAATAAAAGTGTTATTAACTTGACCCTAATCATTTAGTCATTGGACTACCCTATCCAATAATCAGGTCCATTCATGTGAAAAACTGTGTAATGCAAAGATTATTTGGAGAGTGTGAAAATTACTACCCCTAATTGCACCACTAGACAATTCTTTTGAATTTTGATTCATTACTTGTTTTAGTAATTTGAAATGTGGCTATGTGAGTGAAGTTGTAAACTCAATTTCTAAGTTTTATCTTCATCCATGGATCCTAGTTCTCTACACAATCATTTTTAGGGAGTTTTTATAGGACAAATGGTGCGAATTGCAAAGACATATAGATCAATGAAGTATCATAATTCTTATAAGAAACAAAAATCGACCGAGATGTTCCCACGCCTTCAAATACTTATGATTAGGGGTGCTCATTAGCGGGCAAAAGTGCGGGTATCCGAAAAATACGGGCAATGATATTTACTATCCATTACCTATCCGTAATTTTCGGGTACTCGATTAGCGGATTCGTTGAGTATTCGGGTACCCGATTTATTTAATTCGCAAGAAAGCAATAGTAGCATTAAACTTCAATAATTAATAAAGACATCAACCTCCAACATTATTAGTACGTTTAAGATCTAATTATATACCGTAGTATCTACATTGCAAAATATAGAATTTACTTTAAAGTTTAGAGTAATTTAAGCTAAAGACTAGCGGTAACATAAGAATATTGGGATATACTATGTAATATCTATATTAGAAGAGGGAGAGAGAGTAGGTGTTAAGCACTTGAAATGATAAAGAAATGAAGGTGGCGGAAAATTAATAAAGAAGCAGAAGTATGATAGCAGGACCAATAGATTAAAATGAAAGGCACACTAGGAGGCCGGACTAGCAGAAAAAAAAAAAAAAAAAAAAAAAAAAAAAANACTCCGAGTTTAAGTCGGAGTTGAATGCTAAGAATAATCCGAGTTATCCGACAATTAATCCGACTCTGTCGGATCTCCGACTACGACTCCGCCTTTTATTTCTCTACTTATTAGGTATAATAATAATTATTATCATTTATTTTATTATCATTATTATTATTTCTACTAAACTAATACTACTATAATTTATGTGTTAATATAACTAATTATACACATATATGGCCGCTACTAAATGGTTATCAACTTATCATTAGAGTTGGTAATCATTCCACCCCGACTCCGACTACCTCCGCTTAAACCCGAGGGAAAAAATCAGCTCCGACACCGCCATGTAAAAATCCGCCTCCGACTCCGTTTAAATAATTCTACTACAATCGGAGCCGGAGTTGGATCCTACATAATCCGATTCGAGTCCGACCTGTTGCCATCCATTTTAAACGGGTCACACTAAAAGTACCGATTGTGTTGGGGGTCGTGGGTCAATAGCGGGTGAATAATGGGCGGGTCAATAAATATAAAAGAGCATAAAAAAACTAAGTGAGTCATTGATGAAAAAATATGTATACAAATCTATCCATGTAATCATTTTTGTCAAAACTTGATTTTGAAAAGGTTATTGCCTTATTGGGTTATTACTTTGACCTTATAATGACCCTATCCAATAACAACCCTTCCCAATAAAAGTGTTATTAACTTGACCCTAATCATTTAGTCATTGGACTACCCTATCCAATAATCAGGTCCATTCATGTGAAAAACTGTGTAATGCAAAGATTATTTGGAGAGTGTGAAAATTACTACCCCTAATTGCACCACTAGACAATTCTTTTGAATTTTGATTCATTACTTGTTTTAGTAATTTGAAATGTGGCTATGTGAGTGAAGTTGTAAACTCAATTTCTAAGTTTTATCTTCATCCATGGATCCTAGTTCTCTACACAATCATTTTTAGGGAGTTTTTATAGGACAAATGGTGCGAATTGCAAAGACATATAGATCAATGAAGTATCATAATTCTTATAAGAAACAAAAATCGACCGAGATGTTCCCACGCCTTCAAATACTTATGATTAGGGGTGCTCATTAGCGGGCAAAAGTGCGGGTATCCGAAAAATACGGGCAATGATATTTACTATCCATTACCTATCCGTAATTTTCGGGTACTCGATTAGCGGATTCGTTGAGTATTCGGGTACCCGATTTATTTAATTCGCAAGAAAGCAATAGTAGCATTAAACTTCAATAATTAATAAAGACATCAACCTCCAACATTATTAGTACGTTTAAGATCTAATTATATACCGTAGTATCTACATTGCAAAATATAGAATTTACTTTAAAGTTTAGAGTAATTTAAGCTAAAGACTAGCGGTAACATAAGAATATTGGGATATACTATGTAATATCTATATTAGAAGAGGGAGAGAGAGTAGGTGTTAAGCACTTGAAATGATAAAGAAATGAAGGTGGCGGAAAATTAATAAAGAAGCAGAAGTATGATAGCAGGACCAATAGATTAAAATGAAAGGCACACTAGGAGGCCGGACTAGCAGAAAAAAAAAAAAAAAAAAAAAAAAAAAAAATGGGTGAAACTGTAATGCCAAAGATTATTTGGAGAGTGTGAAAATTATACCCTAATTGCACCACTAGACAATTCTTTTGAATTTTGATTCATTACTTGTTTTAGGTAATTTGAAATGTGGCTATGTGAGTGAAGTTGTAAACTCAATTTCTAAGTTTTATCTTCATCCATGGATCCTAGTTCTCTACGCAATCAATTTTTAGGGAGTTTTTATAGGACAAATGGTGCGAATTGCAAAGACATATAGATCAATGAAGTATCATAATTCTTATAAGAAACAAAAATCGACCGAGATGTTCCCACGCCTTCAAATACTTATGATTAGGGGTGCTCATGCGGGCAAAAGTGCGGGTATCCGAAAATACGGCAATGATATTTACTATCCATTACCTATCCGTAATTTTCGGGTACTCGATTAGCGGATTCGTTGAGTATTCGGATACCCGATTTATTTAATTCGCAAGAAAGCAATAGTAGCATTAAACTTCAATAATTAATAAAGACATCAACCTCCAACATTATTAGTACGTTAAGATCTAATTATATACCGTAGTATCTACATTGCAAATATAGAATTTACTTTAAAGTTAGAGTAATTTAAGCTAAAAACTAGCGGTAACATAGAATATTGGGATATACTATGTAATATCTATATTAGAAGGGAGAGAGAGTAGGTGTTAAGCACTTGAATTATAAGAATGAAGGTGGGCGGAAAATTAATAAAGAACAGAAGTATGATAGCAGGACCATAGATTAAATGAAGGCACACTAGGAGGCCGGACTAGCAGAACAAA
>PYUH01000049.1:2898748-2914981 GCA_016808085.1 Suaeda aralocaspica
AAAAAAAAAAAAAAAAAAAAAAAAAAAAACGATTAAAGCTAATAAAGAAGATCGATGCATGCTTCTCTATCGAAAAAATCTAACTTTAGCGAGTTTTCGTGTACCCGAAAAATCACTTTCATTATCGGTACCCGACCTGACAACTAAAATTTTAGCAAGTCGGGTACTCAACCCGTGGAATTCAATTTTTTTGATAAAAATATCCAAAAAAATTGAAGCGGGTAGTCGGGTCGGGTTTTTTTGAACACCCTTACTTTTAATCCCCCTCTTAAGACAATATTCAAAAATAGACATACTAGTCTCTTTCGTTCTCCATCCTTATAACCTTTCGAACTCTGAAAAGCTCCTTAAGGTCATCATTCGACCATAGGGACACATTATAAAATTTTCGGCAAATTTTTCCGGAACTCCAAAAACTATGCAAGTGTGAGTTATAACTTTTAGTTTTAGTTTTAATTTCGAAGGGCTTTCTAATTAGACTCTGTCTTGTTTTTGTCCTAATTTTTTACCATATACAATAGATAACACCCCCCACACTCGATTTTAGTCTAAAAAAGTAATATCTTCCCTTTCCAAAGGTTTTTTGTTTATATTATTTTTAAAATTATCTATTTTTCTATATCATTCCCTACCTCATTTTGTGTTTTTAAAAATTCGCGTTTTTTCGGCTTCAAAACGTGTCCGTTTCGAAAACTATATTTACCTCTGTGCTACATGGATAAACAATACAATATTTGACAAATACTTAAAAAGAATGATGCAAATAGACCACATATGTGATCATATGGCAAGCTAGTTGGGTGCGATTGTGCGGAGGTGGTTGTAAAGTCCAAAATAAAGTGCAACGGCTAAGAGACCACTATCAATATTCATTATTCAATAGTGCATTAAAAAAATATGAAAAAAAAAGCAATAATCATTTTCATGCAAAATAATAATGTTAGTGTTCCCCTACAAGTCCATGACTTTTTCATACAAAAAACATCTTTGTTTTATGGATCCAATGTTGCTCATGTTTTTCTCTCCACATGTTCCAACTCAACTCACTTTTATGTCTCACATTTCAATTTCTCAAGGTCCCCAAACTTAGAATAAACACTCAATTTATAAATTATGAAATGATCTAATATAATATGTTTTTTCTCCAATAAAATGATGTACATTTAGACTATTATTGGCTCATTATCATATTTCTAATTATATATTTTAATCATTTTCAATGGTTTGGTATATAGAGACAATAGAGTAAACAAATGGATTAACTAAACATTTTCTTGAAACAAAAGAATACAAATAGTATTACTCCTAAGGCACCCAATCACCAATAACACTTTCTAATTTGGATGGAGTAATTTTATATAGTTTTTTTGGTTTAATTTAACATGTGTTGCATTTTAAGTTTATTAGTGGTATTGTCCATTTAAGGCATAAGGATAATGAAATTAGGTTGAGTTGGGGTGGGGAATAAATAAATTTTACTCCGTATTAAAGAATGAAAAACAAATTGAATTCACAAATATATTTTATTCATGAAAAAAAAGCACCCTAAAAAATTATTTTATATTATTTGTCTCCAATTTTTTAGAGGCAAGTGCATAAATCATACTCAGTATTTTAAATTGAAAGTATACCTTTATTGAAATGACATAACAAAATTTGACACAAAATGTTTTGCCGACCGTATGTTATTAGTGAAAATACATGGTATGATTTGAACAAAATATCATAAGAATAATTGGTTCTAAAGGACAATAAGAGTAATAATTAAAATAAATTGATTTATCAATACAATTATATGGCAATTAATGGGTTATGAGTTATACATAAGAACAATCCTTCTAGATTTCTAGTAACATATATTGCACAATGCTACTTCAAGTATAATTACTTTCAAGGAGCTATGGTATTTAGTTGTTAACTTCTCCATAACTTAAGCCTAAAATAATACAAAAAATATTCTGTTAACCTAGTTCGCAACTGCGTATTGTATATCATTTTACCTCATAATTAAAATACTTATTATTGGTCATTGAGATAAATCTTATTAATTAATTAAGATTATCCAAATTTGATAGTCTTCTTCACTAGGAACCCTAGCTTTGAATTTGAAAGGGTTATCAAGGTGATTTTTAATTTGGGTGTCGGGTCAAAGCAAGAGATTAAACACAAAGCTTTTATGTTTGGGTCAACAAAAAACTACAAAAGTGATAATGCTACATTATATACTGTTTCAAAAGCTAATCGTATTTTTTCCAACGGTAATATTTTATTCTTAATTCATAACATCTGTTTCTTCTTTATGGTTCATTGGTAAACCTTTCAATTTAAGGAGTTGCCCAAGATAAAATTTTTTGATAATGGTTAATTAATTGGTGTGCCTTGAATTTGAGTTAGTAAATTTTTTTTTTTTTTTTATTTAATTTAGTCACCTTGCCTTTTTATGACTTTATGATAAGTTTATCCCTCAAACTCAAAACCATAATTCAGATTATGTCACGTTAGTTTTCCACTAACTTTCTACTATCAAGACTCATAACGGACTCTTCATGTTTTTCACACTTTATTCCCGTATTCTATATCAGACTCACTTATTTATTTAAAAAAAATATACTTATAACAATTATTTATAATGTGTGGGCCCACTTAAACCTATAAATGCATGATACATACATGTTTTCACCAAGTAGTCGATGTAGTTTGTTTCTCTAAGACTAAAATTAAGAATACTTCAAGTCTTGCACTAGAATATCCCTAAAGGTTTGCTAAGACTCTAACACAAGACTCCAATCAAAGACCCCTATAATCTTACCCTTATATATATATATATATATATATATATATATAAATAATTCTAAATTTAGATACGGTAGCATTTGTATACAGACTGTAGAGGCTTCACTTACATATGAATAATTAAAATGACCAACGTATATTATTTGGATGGCATGCATATATTGTGATCATGGTGGCACATACTTGGTACATCACATGCAACGGCGAAACGCCCTCAAAAACAAGAACAAGATATTTGATGAATTATCAACAATTCTCACTGATGTTCACAAATAGTATATATGTCCTCTCTCATACTATACAATAGGAACCTCAAATCAAAATAATAAATGTGTATTACATTATACTAATATAGTGGGGTTTGATTGTTACACCAACCTTATGTGTCGTACAACGAAACGCAAAGCAACAATTTAGGGTACTTGACATGTTTTGTAGTGACGTAGATTAGCTACACATTATTTTTGGCTTTATTACTCTACACTAGATATATCCTTTTTAAAAGGTTAATTAATAGTCATTTTCTCTCCATTTTGCAAAGAAGTAAAAAGTTAAATAAAAACATAAACTAATACTCCCTCGATCCGTTCCTTATTTTCCTTATCTGTCACAATTTGCAACTAATAGTGGGTGATGTATGGAGTCCACCTAATAACAAATATTATAAACCTAATAAAATTGTTTGGTAAAGAAAAATATGAAACATCCCAAAACAACATATGTAAAGAAAAAATAGGGAACAGAGGGAGTACATAGTTTCTTTACATATAATAAAATATCATGTGATTATGATATGGTTAGCAATATTAGTATTTTAAATTTATTCAGAGACGAATATATTGTATTGTTCTTTATTTGTAACTTTAAACGTCAATAAATGAAGATTTATATTGGAAAAGTACTCTTAAAAGGCTCAAAGTGAATATGAAATTAAAAGTTTATCAGAAGGAGTGATTGCTTTAAACAAGTCGCATAAATATATAAATTGAAACATTAGTAGTCCTATTATCAATTTACATCATGAAATAATTAATCGGGTCAACAAGACATAAATTTTTAAAAGGCCAAGACCACAAAAAAAGCCAAACAATTAAATGAGTTATAGGTAGATAGAGGCTATAAAAAGAAACCTAAAATATGAGATGTTTTTAAACTTATGCGCTAAGAATGGTAGTTCTTCAATCTTCATCATCCGAATAGAAGAAAAGAATAAAGGAAATAAAAGAAGCTAGAAATCTAGAATAATGGTAGTTCAACGAACGGTATCAATTAGAAATATATACATCCACACGTTAGATGATTTGTTTAGTGTTAATTAAGTGGAATTGTAACATTTCAATTTGCATATTACATATGGATATTGATTCCTTATAATATATGCATGAATCACTTTAATTTGATGACTTTATACATTCAAATATACGGTCATGGCCTCATGGGCATCTATATATATTGCTCAAATTCCATGCACCTAGGCGTATTTCAAGTTTTGATTTCAATGTAACGAGTATTCATGTCGACTTCAATATCGGGACGTAGTATATATGAGCTATTTAAAAAAGAAAGTGTGTCTTAATAATGTTCTAACTTTTTGTTTAAATCTTTTAATTTTTCACCGAGATAATATATGTAATATGAGCTATTCAATAATAACACTTTTGAGAGTCGATGTTCATAATTATTTATTATTGTAATAATATATTAATGAATATCTAGCCATCCGAAATTTTATTAATATATATCTAGCGGATTAGCCATCCTGAATTTTAGAGAAATAAGAATTGTATTGAATTATTGGTATATGTATGTTCAAGAAGCCATTGTAGGCCTTTTTGACGCGTAGCTACTTGAGTAAGCATTTTGTTTGTGTGAATTGAATGAAATCTTAAATTCACCTTTTCATTCGAAGATTGCTAAAAATTCCCTTTACTCGTACTTTTTTCTTTCCTTAAAATTTAGACTTTGCTTGCTTTTGTTGCCACTATGACAACAACTTGTTGACAAAATCCAAGTCAAAGAATTTGAAGAAAATTAAAAGAAAACCACCCTTTGACGATAATTTTGATCCTTTTATGTTTTTCTGTAGCTAGGTCACTCACATTATAGCATTAAGTTTTTGTATATATATGGAGTTAATATTCTTTTTCTACATAAGTTAAAGTCTAATTATATTTTCCATATGTATTGTATTTTCTCTATGCGAAAACATGATAAGACCAAGTACAAAGTAGTTAGTAGCCTATGGTGATATAATCTTGAATTAAAGTGAATTAATTAAATATATTAAGTACGAATTTAGAGGCTATGCATATGTCGTATGCATGTATATATATACACACACGTGTAAATAAGTTGAAAAGGTCCCCAACTTAGATGATGTAGATGAGTGTACTATAAAAATTATTTTTCAATGTGATCATTTTGAAGTAACAAGCTAGTTAATAAATAACAACTACCGCCATTAGATTTGGAAGATATCAGTTCAAAATGATTGAAGATCGATAAAACACAAGAGATTTCAAATTAAACCCCGAATCCCTTTCTTAATGAACAGATGAGAAATTCCCTATATATTTGCTAGACAAACTCAGACAAAGGTATATTCAATTCATAGGTCTTGCATGTTCTTTTAGAGAACATGTAGTACATTCACACCATATGTGCATAAAGATATTCTCGATTATTAATTATCTCATATTCAAAATTTTTCTAAATTTTCTAGCTTACTCTAATTTAGAATTTTAATGAAAAATTTATCGGCTTTTAGAGTATAGAATCATTTTTAATATACAAATTCGGGATTATTATAACATTTATTGAAATATTATTGTGGAGTATTATGTAGTAACATTTTATATTTGATGTCAAATTAGTAAGAATTAAGAGTTTGTATCTCAAAAATTATGTACTCCGTCTTCAAATTTGTAAACTAAATTTTTCTAAGAAAGACTAATAGGAACGATTTAAGTAAAATACAAGCCAATTCAATATGATTAAACGTGTGGCTTTCACTAATCACTAGCTAGCTACCAAAACAAATATTCTCATTGCATCTTAGTTTGAGACACAAGTTAGAATTGGAAGAAATAAAGAAGACATGTGTTATAATGGTGAATCAACTAAAATTTTAGTAATAATAAGTAGTAATAAGTAAAGTATCTAGCTTAATTATTAGTACCCTTAATTATTCATAATTCTAAGTAGTAATAATAATAATAATGATCTCTCCAACATAAAGAGCTAATAAGAGAGATCATTCTTTAGCATAACGTTCAAAGTAAGGCACTATATATATAGCAACCCATACCCTGAAGATACTAGTTAAAATAATAAATTACAATGAAGATCTATTGAAACTATGCAATGCATGGGAACCATTAATATTTTCCTTATTTGATCTATACCATGTGAATTTTGTTCTATACTTGCAAAATAATGAACCTTTTGATCCATTTAAAGGCTAGCATAAGTGCATAATTTTTATAGGGTTTAAAAAAAATTGCAATAATTTCGGGTAACAATGACGGTTCCATCAAGTAAATTCAATTTATATTATGTACAAGGAAAACAGAAACAATGTTTCAATACTTTTTTTTGGCTTTTAATTTATACATTTGAATTTCTCAATTGTATAGTATCGTCGATACGTGGTAACATACTCCTAACTTTTAAGTCATGATCTTGAGATTGAATCCCCATGCAAACATTTCTTTTATCCATCTTTTTTCGATCTAGGATACTCTAATAATACGACTATCTATCGGATCCATATTATTATTCGTATAATGAACTCGAACTTAAAAGTTGCAAAATCCAACAAATATTAGTTTACCCCAATACTAATTTATAAACAATAGTGTGGTTACCACCAAATGGTGAGTAACATCATAATGATAAAAGAAAATCCAATAAAAATAATAGGAACCTAACCATTTGAATAAACAAGAGTTTTATTGTCTCAAATAGTCTTCGCATTCAAGTAAAGTTTGTTGAAGTTGGCCACATTGAGTGACAGAGTTGCTAACCTTCTTCTTTCTCTCTCCTCTTTTTCCCCTCATTATCTTTCATAAAGTTTTAAACTACAAATCCTATATCAAAAGTTGATAACCCAAAATTAAAAAATTGGAAAAACAAAAGTGAATTATTTTCATTTTCCCCTTCTCTTCTTCAAAGTAGTAGTAAAAATTAAAAAAAATATTAAAGATAGCTAATTAAATTACTTACTTATTGATTACAAAAATATTCTGAAAGTTTATAATCACATGAGAAAAAAAGCATAAACTGTTGAAGAAAGAAGAAACAGCTCATCACTTTCTTTCTTTCTATCTGTCTTTCTTTATCTTTCAATGTTCTTGAAGAATTATTATTATGAAGAAAAGGTATATCATTAAAAGCTTTAATTTTTATTTATTTTTTGTGGGTTTTGATTATTTTTTCATTTTAATGATTGATCTTACTTAAAGATTGTATTTTTTTATGTGGGTTTAATGTCATTTTATGTACTTTGTATCTAATTTTTTCTGGGGTTTGATTATTTTATTATATAAATGATTCATCTTACTTTAAAGATTGAATTTTTATATAGATTTTGTATAATTTTAGTGCTATTTATGTACTATATTACTTAAAAATTGAATTTTTTATAGTTTAAGTGTTATTTATGTACTGTCTAATTAGTATTTTTTTGGGGCTTTGATTAGTTTTTTATACTCTATGATTGATTTTACTTAAAGATTGAATATGGGTTTTTTTCTTAAGTTTAATTCTATTAATGTACTGTTAATTAATAATTAATAAAGGTGAGTCCTTTTATGGGGATTAGTGATATGAGTAAATTTGCAGCTTTTTTGTTTTTTAAAATTAAATCACTGAAAAAATTATTAAGTGTATAATATTTAGTACCACCATGTTCTATTGTTCTGTTTCTTTCTGTTTGTATTCATGGTTAAACCAAATTTCAGTTTTTATTATTTATTTTTTTATTATTTATTTATTTTATAGATAGTGATTTGTGTTTTTTTTTTCCTTCAAATTTCTCTGCTTCAGATGTGCAAAATCACAGCTCAGCACAAAATTATAGGTATGTAGTTAGTTTTCAGGAATTTATGTAAGAATAATAATATAATATATTATTTTTTAATTCTTCTGTACAAATTATTTATATATTTATTGGAATTAAAATGGATTTTTTGTATTTGGGTGTTTAAGATTTTTGGTAGGTGAGTGGAATAAAGTGAAAAAAACAATATAAATTTGTTTTTTTTTTTGAAGCAAATAAAAAATTTGGAATTTCAGTGTTTTTCCTTTTCTGGCGGCTGTTCTTTGTTGATATTCCACTGTTCATTTTCTTGGGTTATGGAATTTGTTTTTATAATTGCAAGAAATTGAGGTAATTCCAAGAATTTTCTGTAATTGAAGGTGATTATTGAGTATTTAGATTAAAAATAATTGGTTTAATTAGTGTTTTTTAAGAGGCTTCTTTATTTTAGTGGTTGAATTTAAATTAGTGGCATGATTTTTATTTATTTTTGTATCATTATGGACTAATATGAGGTGTTCAATTTTAATTTTGTTTCTGGGTTTCTGAAATTTAGTGTTTGATCAAATTATGCAGGTGTATGATTTAAGTATGAATTTTAAGTTATTTGATGTAATCTAAGCATTGATTTTGTAGTCATTTTGAGGTACTATGATCCTTTAACCTCGAAAATCGATATTAAAGATGAGAAGGTCTATGTGATCTTGTTAGTGTATATTACCATTAAGGAAGCTGGCTAATTGATTAAGGTTCATTTTCTTCTGTGGTGCAGTGAGTAAATTACAGTAATGTTAGCAAAATGGGGAAGAAAGGAAGCTGGTTTTCAGCAATTAAGAGGGCCTTTACGCATAGCTCTAAGGAGAAAGTAGCTGATGTAAGTGGACTTTACTGCTTCTAGATTTCATTTTTCATTCTTCGTTCTCAGGTTTTTGAAGTATGCTTAATCCTGCCACATTTTGTATGCGAACTTGCAAAGTAGATAGCTAGATACTATCGGAAAATTAGATTTTGTATGTAGTTGCTCGTATCTTCTTTTGTTATTTAGAAATATGACTAAATATTATTGCATTCAGAGTATTAGGGACTTTGATTAAACATAATTTACATCTGATATTGACACTAGAACTTATTTGTTTGATGCTTGTTATTTGCTTGTCAAGTTGACATCACATTCATAGTGCTGTGCCTAAAGGTTAAGTAATTGTCGCTGTCCAAATCAATAGGGAAGAGAGAAGAAAAGCTCGAAAGAGAGGAAGAAAGGAACCAGCAAGGCAAAGCATGGAGATGGTCATTCATACTTGCCTTTTGGCCGAGAGACGAGCAGCATTGAGAAGATACTTGGCGAGGTTGAAAGGGGACACCAAACTACCACAAATTATGATCTCCCACCCCCTGAGCAACCAAAGGCCGCAGCAGCTCCTCATCCAACTCCTCCACCTGTGAGAACTGCTGCTCCACCTGTTAGAACTACTTCTCCTCCGAAAGCACAGTCTCCTCCGAGCGTTACTATTTCGCCGAAGGATGTATCTCCTCCAAAGGAGGCCGATCCTATTCGGTGGCATCCACCTTCACGGGATTCCACACAACCAGCTCCCCCAAGATTGTCTTCCCCTCCACCGCGAAGAGTATCTTCCTCTCCAAAAGCTACAAATCCTGCGAATGCTGCAACTCCTGTTAAGGTTCCTTCCTCTAGGTTTGTTCACAACCCGAGGCCGGAACTGACATTGAGGGAGCAGCACGCTACGGCTACTAAGATTCAAGCAGCTTACAGAGGTTTTACGGTCAGTTGTCTGATTACTGCATTTTATTTCCGCTGTCTTTGTTTCTAGTAGACAAAATAATGGTATTTATACACTCATTTGTGACTGTTACTATGTTATGATTTGTGATCAGCTATTTTACTTGCTCTGTGTTGTGCATATAGATTGTGTTACAGATTTGGTCTTTGTTGTCAATTATTGTGTTTTCAGTTCATTGAGGCATGAAGATCCTGTTTGCAAAAGATGGGCTTGCTTGTGCACTTAAGAGATTCTGTTTCCAATTGAGCAGGCAGTTTTTGTAGGCTAGTTTTGTATTGAACAATTCTTATGATGCCGAAGATTTTGATGGTTTATCTGAAATGGAACTCGGATTGTGAATTGTGATCAAGTCATTCTATGTTATGAGTTAATCTGCCTTTTCTGTTCAATTTATGTGGGAGTTTCTGATAAGTCTTGTAACACATGTGGTCCAGGCAAGGAAGAGCTTCAGGGCTATAAGAGGTCTGGTAAGGCTGCAAGCAGTGATGAAAGGGCATAATGTGAAACGGCAAACATCAAATGCGTTAAAATGCATGCAGATGTTGGTTCATGTACAAAATCAAGTTCAGTCACGGCGAATTCAGATGCTAGATAATCAAGCGATGCAGCGCCAGTCTGTGTTTAAAAATGAACAGGACCTAGAAAGCAGCTTTGGCAAATGGATGGTAAGTTTGCTTTGTGTGTGTAATTTTTCCCTAGCTCGACATTGCCACCCAGTACTAAGCATCTGATTTCATTCTTATGATTTTAAATTCTGGATAAAAGTTTAATAATTTCCTAGTCATTTGAAATGCGCAATTGTTTGTTTTACAGTCTGAGAATCAAGAAAATTGGGATGATAGCACTCTGACCAAAGAAGAAATAGAGGCAAGAATGAAGAGGAAGTTCGATGCGATTGTTAAGAGAGAAAGAGCAATGGCATATGCATATTCTCATCAGGTACTTCCTAAATTCAGGCTCATATCATTTCAAAATGTTTCGCTGTTGCAAGGAGTCCTGTTTCATTCTCACTAGCTAGTATTACCCTTTTCAAAAGCAAGTTTTAACAGAAAAGTGGTGCAAGTAAAGGTGTAGAAAAGGCTGATAAATTAAGACCTACCAAATTCGATGGCAAGAATAAATTATTTCCGGGAATGCAGGGATTTGTGTTGTGCTATTGACTGCAACTTTTGATTTCTGAGGGCCCTGTCATTAGTTCATATTTAACTCTACTTTGTGCAGTTATAGGGTCATATTCTTCTTTTTATTAGAACACTATTTATATCATGATTTTTCTGCAATAAGAAGCAATGAGTAATAGGTTATCTTTGCATTTACATATGGTTAGGTAAATTAGTCCATCTAAAGTAGGTATTCAATTGGATTCTTTTCTAGTAAAAAACTACTTTGAGTATGTATTCTTCGATTAGGTTTCTGAAAGTATGGAAATATTTCTACTCATGACTCGGTATGACATCACTAAATCAATGGGATACTTCCATAGTGTTAACTTCATTCTTTTCTCATCTTTCTTAGTCGTCGAAGTCAACTCCAAGAATGGCAAATGGCGCTTTAGCAGATTTCCGATCAGGAGGATATCCCTATTGGTGGAACTGGTTAGAAAAACGCCAAGTGCCACCACTGACTCCTACAAACCCTTCAAAAAGCCCTGTGATGCGTAACTTTCTAGCAACACCTTCTAGAACACCCATGGACTTCAAGGCTACCCCTGTTCATCACTCTAGCAACCTTGGTAATCTTGGGTTTGACAACATGGATACTCCAACCCCAAGATCCACGAGGTCTTCCATAGCCCCAAGATCAAGACAGGTTAAGACACCCCCAAGTAGACTTCAGCCGAAATATTCTAGAGGAAGTGCGGCAACATCACCCTTCAACGGAAAAACATTCAAAGATGATGATAGCCTCATGAGTTGTCCGGCTTTCTCAGTCCCACGTTACATGGCCCCTACAGCTTCTGCTAATGCTAAGTTAAAAGGCATCCCGGATAGTCCAGTTAGTACTACCACCGATGATTCAAAAAGGCGAATGTCTTTTCCTTTTACGCAAGGTGTTGGATCGTTCAAGTGGAAGAAAGGTAAAGAAACTAGTTCGTCAAGTGTGTTGGGGAAAAACCAGTCATCAGTTCAATCTGTAGGAAACATGAGTGTTGATTCTTCGGTTTCCATGCCTGCTACTGTAGGAAGAAAGCCATTTAATCGTTTTGTGTGATTATTTTTTACTCTTCTCATTCCTCACTTGATCCCTTTCTAATTAATTTCCTCTTATAATCACCTCACCCTTTTGTGTTTTTTCCTCTTCTGTGTTTGTGTATGTGTGATTATATATGACAAGCTACAATTACTGATGTATACTAATAAAAATGATGTAGGATGTGATGGTTGTAATTACTTTGATTGTAAAAGGCTCGGATTCTTGAAGAACACTGAGTGTTACATTTTCGATTGCTATTGTTTATGATGTACAATAGTACATTTGATTGTTCTATTCAATATGAAGGAGCTTAATTAAGCCCAAATTTATTTGTATGCTTTACTGCTATTGTGCATAATGTATGTATTTTGGCTTTATGAGATTTATGAAGTTATGAGGGAGGACAAGTAAATTTACGGTAAGAAGATCAGAAGAACTTATCTAGGGGTGAGTTTTCGAGTTTACTAGTGCTCGAATAAGTTGTTAAAGCTATTAAGTTATGTGAACTTGATCATTATGGAAAACGTGTATATTGTAGAACCTAATTTTGGATCTGTACCAATTTAGCCGGTTTCAAGCTTGAGTTCCATGTTGTCGGTATGTAAGACACTAAGGGCCTGTTTACTTCAGCTTCAGCTCAGTTTAGCTCTTCTCTTATTTTGCTATCCATTAATCCTTCATAAAAAACTTTCAGCTCAGTTCAATTCGGGTCATTTCAGTTCAGCTGTTTTCAGCTGAAGTAAACAGGCCCTAAGATCATGAATGAAGCAACTTATTTTGTTAGGAATTAGGGACATTCATATCATAATAACTACTTAATTAGCACACTCTCTAGCCTACTACAAACATATTAATAACTCATCAAAGCTTAACTTGGTTATCAAAGATCCAACTAAATGAACAAGGTGGCCCATTTTTAGCCCTTTCTCTAGTCCTTTCCTCCAGCCTTCTAAACCTAGGTGGCAACCCACACACATAGTCTTGAGCTTTTCGGCCCTCCGATGAAAGCCCTGTGAGTTTCTCAACCTGCCAACGGCCCAACAAAAACTCGAGTATGTCAGTGTAGTCCCCTGTAGTGTAAATGCCAAGTCTCTGAGCAACAGCCGAAAAATGATCAAACAAATTGGCATCATGGCCATCATACATGAGGTGTGCAGGCATTGTAATCTTTTTCCTCATCATGTCAGCCAAAGCAAGGATGGTAGTGTTTGGGTCGATTTCGAAGAGTTTCTCCACAATTTTCGTGTAAGCTGTTTCATGGCGTTTTTCGTCAGCTGCAATAATGCCACAGATCTGTGCTAGCTTGAGATCACCATGCTGTTTTGCAAGCCTTGCTGTGTTGCCATGAGAAATGAAGGTTGCTCTTTCTTGAAATGATGTGTATATGAAACCATTGTATGGACTATTTTCTGCCCCAACATACTGCATCATACACATTAATAATGTATGTTAATCTATGTATAATTCTTATAGGGGACATAGTACACGTTATATAGACATATACGACCAAATGTACACTTAAGTAAAGTTTATGCTTGGAAACTGTGAAAAAACAAATAATAAGACGGGAAATGCTCACCATCCCGGAGCCAATTAAGTATTGGATCGTTTTCTGAACGGCTTTCATGTCAATACGACCTGAAAGATAAAGATAGTTACTAAGAAGATCACCATGCCTCTTTTCTTCAGCAGTCCATGCTCGGATCCAAGTAGCCCACGGGCTCAAACTCGCACCAGTTTCATCTCTTATTCCATCAAAACTATTCAGAAATGAATGATAAGTAGGAAGAGCTTCTTCAGTGATCATATCTCCTACCAAAACAACATAATACTCATCTGGAATACCCTTTGTCCTCTGCCTTAGCTCTTCGACTTGCTCGTAAAATTGCTTTGAACTTGGATTAGGAACATGATCTTGAGGTTGCCAACATTTCTCGACAGGTTTCAAATGCATGTTATTAATGTTGTCTTCCATCCATTTTTCTAAGGATTTGAATACCTCAACCTTTTCAGGTGGCATTGAGTGTGTTACTTGCTTAAGCAACTTTTGTCCATGATTGTTAGGCTTCTTTAAACGTTCTACTTCTCTACAAAATCAAACATCATAAACAAAAGCTAGTAACCACTCATTGAAAAAAGTGCTTCCCTCAAACCAAAAAAAAAAGTGCTTGTGTTGAGCATTAATAAAAACGCTTATGATGCGTTTTTGAGGCGCAACACAAGCAGTAGTAGCACGAGCTAAGTGATGAGGGGTCATATAATTTTAATTTCTAAGTCGACTAGGAAAAAGTATCTTAAAATTTATTTTTGATATTTTAATTGACTAATGCAACTGTACGTAGGATATTAAGATTAGTCGTTAAAGTCCTTGTTGTAATAATGAAGGAAGTAGCATAACCTTCCATTTACGACTGTTTTTAATTTATCAATGTGATAAAATTTATCACAATGAATTAACAATTCATCTTCTTGCATCATCTTTTTTCTTCCTTCTTTATACACCACGGAATCACACTAATGAATTTTATAACTTCCCACTTCAACGGGTGTACAAGTACAACGAGTATGATGTAGTAGTTCGTAGTACACTAGCACCCAAAAAACGTGATAATAAGTTTAATTTGTATGTTTGTAACATAATTGCTTTAAACTTTTGTTTAGTTATAAAAAAGGATAAAAAAATGTTGTAACACAAATTTAACCATAAGTAAAAAAGAAGAGATATTTTATTGTTAATCTACATATTAAACTAGAAGCAAACAACGAAAAACTAAAAAACTGACCTAGGAGTTGATGAATTGAGAGTTGAAGTCATGCAAAAATTGGGAGCTTTGAGATTGAGAGCGGACACTAGAGGATAAACAGAAGTCATTCTTTGTTTTACTATTGTTGTACTAACATACTAACATAAGGGAATGAAGCACATTTATATAAGGGATAACATGTTTTGAATTTAAGAGGAAAATTCTAAATTATGCTAGCTAATTGTCTAATTAGTTCTTTTCGAGGGGAAAAACCACATCATTAGCAAAGTCGCAAACTTATACTCCGCAGTACGTAACTTTAAATTTTAAAGGGTCCAATGTACGTCTTTGATCAGTTCTCATTTTAAAATATTATAGCTTATAATTTCGCACCAATTATCAATGTTTTCTAACTTTGTTGACGTAAATAATAAATAAGGTAGAACAATAAGGGAAATGGAAGGAGGACCATTGTTTGTGAAACATCGATCTCTTTGCATTGTTTCTTCACGTTTTCCAACAGTTAATTTCATAAAATTGTTACCGTTCCATTTCTTTTGATGGAGATAACTTAAAAGCTATATGATCACAAGAGTGGAATGGAGGTCAAAATCAGCGTAAGTCAGTGGGAAATATCCTTAGTTGGTTGATCATAATGGTATCATTTAATGATCCAACTGATATTATTGTGGCCTAACTAATGATGAAGAGGGTATGGTATAAATCAAAAGTGAGATTAGTTTAATTAATCATCTGATTAATTAATTAACGAACTTAATGGAATGTTTAGATTCGATCAGAACTTAAAGAAAGACCAAGGTGTGGTTATTTAGGAAATCTTCTATGCACGAAACCTAATAAGTTTTTAGTGGCAAAAAGAGATTGTAGGGAGGTATGTGGTCACCTTGAACACATGGTAAAACAAACAGGGCGAAAAAAAGATGGAGTCAGGAATAGCCCTTTAAAAGCCAAAAACGAAGGCTATAAGTCATAGTTTTTGAAGATTCCGGAGGTTAAAAAAAAAAGCAAAAAGGTAATAAGACAGACCCAGGGATCGAAAAAGACTATTGTGCACTTCTTCCAAACTATTTCTGAAAGAGGGCTGCTAACAAGCTAAGTTTTTAGAAATCGAGACTGAATTGTGTGGAGTCTTATAGTCACCCAGATCACGTGGTAAAAAAATGGGGTGAAAGCAAGACTGGGCCAAGACAACCTTTCAGAAATAAATCACAGTTTTCGAAGGTTTCGAGGTCTTGAAAAAAATAGCCAAAATATTTAAAGTACAAGATGCCCCTATTGTCAAAATAAGACATTTGAAATTTTGGACAACTTGTCGGAGTACAAAAGACCATAAAAAGATCATGGGAGAGCAAAAAAATAGTGTCCCCTTCTTCCTAAATTTCGCTAAAAAGAGGCTGATAACAAGTTATTACAGGTCAAAATCAATCATGGGGTCACTTAGAACCTATGGTAAGACAGAGCTCGAAACAGTCCTCTGAAATCCGAAAATAAAAGAGGTAAGTCAAAGTTTTTGAAAGTTAGGGGTAAAAAAAAAAAAAAAAAAAAAAAAAAAAAAAAAAAGGTCAAAATCAATCATGGGGTCACTTAGAACCTATGGTAAGACAGAGCTCGAAACAGTCTCTGAAATCCGAAAATAAAAGAGGGT
>PYUH01000049.1:2921179-2941076 GCA_016808085.1 Suaeda aralocaspica
TATATATTTATATAAGAGTGATCATACCATGTGACCGGCCACACTTGAATACAAATATTTGTGAATAATATAGAAAAAATTCAATTTATATTACAGATACTTATCACTAATACTCTTAAGATTCACCAATTGCAAATTTGAAATTTACTCATTTATTATATAGATTAGAATAGCTTTTCTTTATTTTGATAATTATTTTATATTAGGTTTGTAAGTTATTGTTATTTATAAAAAAACAAATACAAATTATATAATAAATTATTAAAATAATTTATTTTTGTATTATTATACAAAATATTATAAAAAATTATTGTAGGTAGTCTATTTCATTTATTTAACCCGACATATGTTACAATTTTATTGTTTATAAGTACATAAATGAATTAAAAATCTTTTGGTTTTTGTTTTTTTTAAACAACTTTATTTAATACTAAATTATAACGGATGCTAAAGTGCACATAATGATTAAAAAAAAACCTATGTAGATAATAATCAAATTATTACTCCGTAGATCATTGTACCATCCACATAAATTTTCCTCCTCCACCCCCTACAACAGTAATCAAGAACCTTGTTGTCTTGTAAATCCAAAAGACTCATATCTTTACTAACACCTTCCAATCCAGTCATATTCTGTCTCTCCTACCTCGTTTGAAATCTCTTTGATCCCAATCCTCTAGTCTTCAATTCGCATCAACACCCCCTACAACAGTAATCAAGAACCTTATCGTCTTGTAAATCCAAAAGATTCATATCTTTACTAACACCTTCCAATCCAGTCATATTCATTCTCCCCGCATTGACACTCCCTAAGGTCTTCGTTTCATATGTCTAAACTAATGCAGGTGGTTTTCCCTTGGTTTGCTTGCAATGTCCGCAACACCAAAGTCTTGCGGACAACTTCATTTCTGATTCTTTTTCCTAGGGTGATACTGCACATCTATCTCAACATATGTATCTCCGTAACCCCTACCTTTTAGATGTATTCTTCTTAGAAGCCGTTACATGATAAATTGCTAACGGTGTTACTTCTTAACTCTAAAATAATATTTCACTTGAAACAATTATACTATAGTACATTAGTACCCTTCTACTACGTATTTAAGATTGGATAGGACATATTAATTCCTCAACATAAATCAACGAGCTCACCAGCAAATAAACTTAAAACAGTTAAATTGAATTTGAGTTCGGCTTGTTATGTAATCTAACTATTAGGCTCTAGTTAGGTTTGTCAATAAACGAATCGAACTTGAATCTAACTTTAACCAAGCCGATTTCAAACCTGTTCACAAATTGTTAAGTTCATGGCCAATTCTACAAGTCATAAAAAAAAATGCAACATTGCCACTTCAGTGGATGGTTACAGATAAATTAAGAAATACTACCATACAAATAATGACATAAATAAAGACAGCATTTACACAAGATTCTTGGTTATTCCTATAACTAACTTTTCAAATATATATGCAGATATGGTGGTTTAACCAGGCTCCTGTAATGCACCTGACACGATTCAGGATTGCCACGACAAAATTTCCAAACTAATATACAAGTCAGAGCATTACAGACTGAATCGATATACGAAGTATAACAATAGAATATCGCTTTTCATAATGTTTCGAGTACACAATAGCTGAAAAATAGCACGAGTAACCAAGAAGAGCATCAAAGTAATTCACTAAAACCATTACATTCAAAATTGCCATATTAGTGAGAACGTTTAGAATGTCTTTCAACAAAAAAAAAAAAGAAAAAAAAAACGTTTAGAGTAGCAAAAGACTAGACGACAAATACAATAGGACCTAAGAATCATTTAGGGAGCCAAATAGAAGTCTACTACCACCTCAATCACACAAAGGATTTAAGGTTACAAAAATAAAGTATCTACAACCAACTAGTTTTTCTCAAAACAATACCACTTTTAGGGCATATCTACTTGATCAGCTTGAAAGAAAATGTACCTCAAATAACCGTGCACTGACATGCCGCTGTTTACGTCCTGCCAGACAAGGAGAGTGAATATCCAATCAATTCCGTTATTAAGGACTCAAAGCTGGACTTGTCTATCAAAGATCCAACCGAAAGGCATTATTGGTGCTTGCTTAGCTGAGTTAGCTCGCTCACGAGCCCTTTCTTCGAGCTTTCTGATTCTTGGGGGTAAATTGCATACATAATCTTGAGCTTTTTGGCCCTCTGATGAGAGGCCAGTAAGCTTTTCAACCTCCCAACGACCCACCAAAAACTCTAATATGTCAGCATAGTCCCTGGCAGTGTAGACTCCAAGCCGCTGGGCAACAGCAGAAAAATTATCAAACAGTTTGTTATTATGACCATCATACATGAGATGAGCAGGCATAGCGATTTTCTTCTTCATCATGTCAGCAAAAGCAAGAACTGTTCCATCAGGGTCAATTTCAAACAGCTTCTCTACTATCTTGGTGTAAGCAGTTTCATGTCGCTTCTCATCTGAAGCAATTATACCACATATCTGTGCCATTTTGAGATCTCCATGTTCTTTAGCAAGCCTTGCACTGTTTCCATGAGAAATGAAGGTTGCCCTTTCTTGAAATGATGTGTATACGAAACCAAGGTAAGGATTGTTTTCAGTCCTAGGGTCCTGCAGCCATATAATATTAGAGGATGTGACATGTGGAACTTAGAAACATCTGGTACAAAAAAACCATAGCTTCATAAGATAAACTAAAAAGTATGGCAAGCAAAGAGATCCTTTTCTGCTATAAAAATTAGCAAATAGCTTTTGCCCTTAAAAGCACAGCAATTAGCTAAGTAAAAACTAAAAAGTGACAACATCCTACTCCTTGGATCAAAACCCCTCCCCCTTCAAAATACCAAAACAAAAGATTTCAACTACCAAAGAGCCCAAAGCAGAACTGCACAGGCACAGGGCAGTAAGCATTGTCAATGATACCTCCATAAAACTAGGTGCAGACCCTACTGCAAGAAGGTTCACAAGAGAAACTGTTTCTGAGAGGGTAACGGATATATAATTCTTTCATCAACAGATAATACAACACAGATACCCAATTCAGAAGCAGTTGGATCCATTCAACCCATACAAAAAGATACCCAATTCAGAAAAGAAGTTACTACATTAACATATATCTTGCAATCAATTAATATTAAGAGAAATTTTTGTAACTGCAAGGAATAAAAGGGTCTTATACCTAAATTAACGTATTTTTCCTATAGTCGCAATTAATCGGTATTAAGAAAAAAGTATGCAATTGTAAGAGGAAATAGGTACCGATTTTCAAAAAAAAAGGTCTTAGTACCACATTAACATATACTCCGTTCAGCACATGTATCACCAACCCATCCATTTCACCCATGGATGGTGGATGGATGGAAACGAGTGATCCGGGTAATGGATGGATGCGGATGGAGCAGACGGATGCAGGTCGTCCAAACCCGATCCATTTTCATCCCTAACAAGACTAGGGATATCCTAACATGTTTAGCAGGAAGCTTATTATCAGAATGAGAGAGTACCGCAGAATATTAGTTTCACCTAATAACATTTCCATAACATCCTCATTAAACTTTTGGCTTATCTAACAAATAGTTATATATACATGACAAAGAGAATGCAGTTTGCTGATTTGAGATCCAGGGTTTAAAAGAAAATGATCTCACCATTCCAGACCCAATCAAATATTGGATTGTTTTCTCGATTGACCGCATGTCCACACGACCGGAAAGATAAAGGTATTTGTTGAGAAGATCACCATGTCTATTCTCTTCAGCAGTCCATGCTCTTGTCCATATAGCCCAGGAAGTAGGACTAGCGCCCGTTTCATCCTTGACTCCATCCAAAGTATTAAGCATGGTCTGGTAAGTTGGAAGAGCTTCTTCTGTGATCATATCCCCAACCAAAACCACCCAGAGATCATCTGGGATCTCTTTTGCCCTTTCTCGGAGCTCCTTGACCTGATCATGAAAACCATCTGAAGCTGGATCAGGAAGGAAATCTTGAGGCTGCCAACATTTCTCAACAGGTTTCAAATGGACCAGAAGGTTCTGTTCTGCCCATCCTTCCAGGGATTTGAAAATCTCTATCTTTTCCGGTGGCATGGAATGTGTTACTTGCACATGCACCTCCCGTGGAGGACTGAAAGGCTTCTTCGGGCTTTCCGCTTCTCTACAGTGAAAAAGGCAACTCATTAGGAAGAATACCAGCCATTGCTTATCATTTTAACTAGCCATATATGAAAGACCAAGAACTATATGTTGTATCAGTTCTCATGTACTACTGTTGCTTTCTAAAAAACTCGACCACATAATTTTATAATGAACTAAAACATTGTCATAGGGTTTGGTTTCAATGTACTATGACTATCAGCAGCAAGCACCACAAAATGGAAAGGCTTGGTCAGACAAGCAAGAAAATGCTGACAAATTATCATGGTAAACGTCTTGCAGTATCGGTCAAGTGTTTTTAGCACAGAAGAGCTTCTTGATGCATTTACAACCAGAGTCACTAGACAGTGAGATCATTACAACTAGTTTAAGGAAATCAAGAAATCTGGAACTCAGTTCACCAACAACTTCCTAAAGTCCAATAATTCGCAGAACATGCACAATGTAACAAGAATTGACGATTTAACAATGCCTTCATGCAATCCACGGAAGTAGCTGAATTTGCTTGACCCTAAAACTGAATTCTTTTTTGTACTCTCTTCCAATCCTAGTTATGTAACTGCACACCTCATTCTTCTTATCCTTCCTTTAAGACAAGAAGGAGCGTTACAAGATCTCATAAATATACTTGTAGGCTACATGCAAGAATCTAAATCAGCCCCGAAGAGAAATCAGAAATGAACAAATAATAAACCACCAACAACTCCCCCCCCCCCCCCCCCCCCCCCCCCCCCCCCCCCCCCAACCCATATATAGGTCAATGATCTATATACTTGAATCAGATTGCGAGAGCAGAGGGTTAAAGGGAAAATTTTAGGTTCATATTTCTGATTCTGGAATTCAAGAAATCACAAGTAACAAAGTCTTGTGATCATATCCACGACTTGTGATGACAGAACAGAAATGTTCTTCAGCTATAAACTGAATTGAGTTTTACACCCTACTACTATTATTATCTGACTCTTTCCCTAACTAAACTTCCATAATCCACAATGCTTCCTAATTCAAGAATTCAACATATATACCTTGACTGCATTATCTCACCTTCCTAACAGACAGCATTCACCTAGTTAGAAATATCATTTTCCCCTTCATCTCAAAATCAAATTCAATCACTTTTAGTTATACTCACACAGTCAGACAATTTGCAGTTTGCAATTAAGTCTAATTTTCAACCATTATAACACTTATTTTTAGTTTTTTACCAGATTTTGACATAAGTTCAGCGTTATTGCTACTTCCTTTTTACATTCACTTATTTTCTACACTCCTAGCGAGAGATTACTATCTTACCATATGAGCCTGCTGAAACTCAATAACAAAGTGACAGATTCTAAGGCTTTTTGAGAAACAACAGAACCAAAGGCTTAGATCACAAAAAAATGGTCAGTTACATGTGCCTATGTCATGTTTTAAGCCACAGATTTTTTTTTTCTCCTCCATTCATTGCCTATCTAGAGCTACGTGTTGTTATAAACTCATTTTTTTCAAGAAAGGGTGTGGGAAATCTCTGATTTACCACGAAAAGTAGAAATGAAAGGGGACTTATTAACCTAAATATGAAGCAGTCTATCAGTTAAAACAAAAACACACTCATTTCAGTCTCACAATTCTCTCTCGTTTTCGTTCATTGAGGATCAATGTGAACCAAAGAAACAAGTAGATATAGCATTATTTAATTTTCTAATAGTAAGACAATGAAACTTGAACATGGCTTCATAACTTTCCTGAATTCATAAAAAGTCGTCTTAGCTGAAGAAGTGCCCTTTTGTTGAATATATAAAAAGCACATTGATATAGCCCAAAATCTAATGCCAACAGATTGAAAGAGCCCCGAGTACAGAATCATACGACAGATAAAAATCACTCTAACTATTTAGTGATTAAAGCATGATTAATTCTAGCAATCATGAAGCTATCCTGATTAACTTAAAAAAAAGTGTCGGCAAAATAACTACACAAATGCACATGGTATATAACGACACACTCGATGTTATTCGAACTCTTGACTTCACTTTAAGTACCCATGTCAGATCCTCGATAGTCAATACAAATTTTAGATAACTAAAATAGAACCTTGGAATTAACAAATTGGTAATATAATCAATGAATGCCAAAACCATGAAAATTCAACAAATATAAACAAAGAAAACCTCCAACAACCACAAAATGACAAACCCAAATAATTCAATGTAGAACTCCAAAAGACCATACATAATCTCAATTCTCAATTCAGTGGAGAAATCAGGGCAACCCACCCTCAACAACCACTGAGATTTTCACACCAATTACAAAGTACAATATATAGTTAAACTAGTCTATCAAAATAAATTAATAAATCATTCAACTAACAACAATATATATAAATATCATTCATATAAATTTTATAAATAAACAAACATCAATAACTGCATAAAAATCAAAATCAGAAAAGTATCAGACTTTCAGTGACATGGAATGAAAAAGATTGGATTTTTCAGATACACCCACCTGAGAAAATCACACTAAAATCCAAAAAACAACTTAAAATGAACATCAAATTAAAAAAAGGGTAAAATCCCAAATCACTAATTTCAACAAATTGCATTAGAAAAAAAGAAAATTAAGATTAACCCATTAATCAAAACAACCATATAATCAAAACCCAGAAAAAAAATTCAATCAAATTAATCACAAAAAAAAAAAACACTAATAAAATCAATGAAAAAACAAGAAAAAGGAAACTAACTGAGGAGAAGAACTGTTGAGAGTGGAAGCCATGACAAATTTGGAAGATCTAAAGGAAGGAAATTGACGAGGGAAAAAAGAAGGTGATAAACGACATTGAAATGGGGTTGAAACAGGAATTAGATTGGCAGCCATTGTTGGAGCTTCTTCTTTTCTTCTTCTTTCTTGTTGTTTGTTGGTTATATTATGTTTGTGTTTTCACAACCACAGAAATTGCAAAACAACCAAATATATGAAGAGAGAGAAGTAAGGAGTGTTATTTTGCTAAACTATAGGAACTAGTATACTACTTTGTTTTTCTTTTTTTTTTTTTTTTTTTTTTTTTTTTTTGGNTTTTTTTTTTCTGTTTGTGGTATGGTTAAGTTTCTAGGGTTAAGGTTGGAAATTTTAAATGTTATAG
The DNA here is from genome assembly GCA_016808085.1 of Suaeda aralocaspica. Lineage (NCBI taxonomy): Eukaryota > Viridiplantae > Streptophyta > Magnoliopsida > Caryophyllales > Amaranthaceae > Suaeda > Suaeda aralocaspica. The sequence continues at coordinate 2,928,468 of PYUH01000049.1, forward strand.
TTGCGGATTTTGACGTGGAATTATTTTATTGATGAATTAAAAAATTTTCGTATTTGAGTAATAATGATTAAAAAATTAAAGAAAAAAAATGTTTTAGTCATATTAATAGTATATTATAGTGTTATATGGCACAACAAAATGGCATAATTTGAGGGTTTTTTTTTATTATATGATATAGTTTTAATGTTTTGTGTATGATGTTTAAATATAGTAAGAGAAATTGGAAGGAGTTATAGTAGTTCTCATTTTTTGCATTTTTATCGAAAAACGTGGTTGAGAATTTGAGAATCGTTATTGATGGAGATAAGAATGCTATTATTATTGACACATCAATTGAGATATGTTTTGAGATGCTAAATATAAGACATAAATTATAGATGGAGATGTGAAAAAGTGAGCACGAAATATCAATTTTTTGATCGATGGACTATTGTGATTGAGATACTTTTTCTAAGTTGATAAATTCCATTTGCTTTGTGTTAAGTATGAAGTGTTAATTACAATTTTCTCAACAAAAAAATAAGAAAGAAAGAAAGTGTCAGTCACAAGAGTTGTGTCGAGCAAAGAGTAGATTAATGAAGTTTTGTATAATTCTAAATCTTATAAAATTAAATAACTTTTGATATGAAAATACTTGGTTTGAAAGAGAAGAGTACTTGATGGCCACATGAAATGGAAAGGGAGGATTTGAGTTGATGATTACAAAGATAATTAGTTAAAGAACTAGCTTGACGATACGTTAATTGGCTATTAGCAATTAACTGATCGCTTTAGTTATTTAACTAACAGTTAAAGTCACTTATAAAAGAAATTCGAAAAACACTTTTTGAAAATATTTTTTTTCCTCATAGACCTTTAATAAATCATCGATTAACAAGGTTCAAAAGAAGTTATGTATTAAACAAAAACCTCTTTTTACTCTATGTAGCCAACATAATGATCAACCTATTAATTATTAAGATCGTAAAAGACAAATATAACTTAACCGATTAAAACTTTAATTCTTTCGAACTAATCAACGATCTTCATTAAGTGCCCGTGCGGCCATGCCCTCATCTTGCACAAGGCGGTCCAATTGTTTGCTTGATAAAAAAGAAAGAAAAAGAACCAACTCAAAGTCTCAAAAGCAACAGACCACAAACTCACATACCATTAAACCCTAAACCCTTGTTCTTCCCCCAAAAAAACAGAGGAAAAAAAAACAAAACCCCACAAAAAGATGAACCACATTGCAAATGCAGAAGAACAAATTGTATCCGAAAGATTAAAAAGAAAACTCAATGAAGTAAATTCATCAGCACAATCTCAACTTTCTGGGGTTCAAGATCACATCAATTTCACTCTTCAAGTAAAATCCCCACTTTCTCAATTTTTCTGGGTTTTTTTTTTTCAAAATTGAATTTTTAATCAATTTTTTTTAATTTTTTTGTAATTGTTAATGTTTTGCAGCAAGCGTACTTTAAGTGTGCGTATAATTGCTTTGATAGGAATCGAACCCATGAAGAGATAAGCAACTGTGTTGAGCATTGCAGTGTTCCTGTTATGCAAGCTCAACAGCTTGTTGAAGGTGAAATGGCCAAATTTCAGGTATTTTTATGGTTTATTTTGTTAATTATTTGATTAAATTTTAGTGGGTGTTTGTTATTTTTGTAGTATATGTTTTTATTGTTTATTGAATGAATTGAATTGAGTTTCAATTGTTGTAGAATGAATCTTCTTGTTTGAATGTTTGGTAGTTTGGTTGTTTTTGGGTGTTCTCTATTGACTGTTGTTGGTTTTCTGGTTGAAATTGTTTGTATTGTATGCTGGTTTTCGGCCTCTTCGGCCGGGTTTAGATGGAATGTCATGTTTATTGTTTTGGAAAATTAGTTGTAACTTGTACATATAGAGGCTCCTGTGGTTGAAGGGTTTGATTGAGTTGATTTGAGATATTTTGATGAGTTCGAGCAGCGGCAATGTGCTGCTTTAGGATCTTCAATGTGAACCTGCTTTGTGAATTGGGGATGCTTTTTCGGTGCTTTGAATTGAATGAGTGTGATACAAAGTCGCCGACTCATGTAGTCATGTTGAATGTATCAAGAGTATAATCCTATCATAGGGAGAAGAGCATGAGGAGGGTGGTGGTTGTGATGTGGTTATTTGGTTCGACTTTAGTTCTGAAGTGTGGAGCTTTAGGCCATTGTTTTGAGAGTTGAATTTGTTGGTCATATGCATCTTACTAGGTAGTTAGCAATTGATAATGCTTCACAAGGTAATGGAATGGCATTTGTACTCGAGCAAGCTATGAAATTTAAATGATGTTATAAACTAGACTAACAAGACGTGTTAGTTATTGGCTTGTGGAAAGAGTTGGTTTAATATTAGCCGAAGGCAGCTCAAGCAACCTGAAACCGCCATAATCAATTTTGGCTTTTGTGTTAGTGAAATCAGAATTGGTGTATGAACCTCTTTTGTTTATCTTATGAGTGGGCTTTAGTGACCCCTCGCAAATCTTCTTGAGGTCATATTCGGTTGTAGTTTTTTCCTCATACAATTTAGCATCATACGTGTTGATTTTATAAAGAACCTCTTCCCGCCTTTCCCCTATAATATAATTAATTGTGAGAAGTCATCTCCTTTTGTTGGTTAAATTGAACAGCATTTCTGTATATACCTGTTTTTGGATTAGCCAATATGCTTTTAGGAAAGCTGAAAGTATCATTCATTTGCAATAAGCAATTTTCTGTCCTTTTGATCTATAAGTTTTCTAGTTTTCACATCTTTCAAATGGGAACTGGAAGCAACTTCTCAAATATTTATTTGGATACAATGTGACTCAAAGACCTAAGCACGTTGCAGGAATTTTGAGAGTAAAACAGTATCAGTTCAATATTTGCAATTCAGCGCCAGTCACCTTAATTGATTTGTGTGGTGTATCATGTTTTGTTTTTCATGTCTTTGAGCATCCGGCACGCAGAACTGTCACCAGCAATCATGTTTAACCAGGCTATTGATATTCACTTGCCATTATTGTGGTTATTACAGGAAAAGTTGCAAAGATCGTTAATGGTGTGCCAGGACAGATACGAGTCTGCGAAAATGCAGCCTGGGCAATCAAGTTCCATGAGTGATCTTGAGTCCTGTGTTAACCAGTCAATTGACGAGAATATCAAGACTCTTCCTTCCCTTGTGGAAAGAATGAAGATCAGCCTTGGCATGAACAACAGCACTTAAGTTCACTTAAGGCATTAGTTTCATGATTTTTCTTTAGAATAATTCAGGAAGACCTCGTGGGTATCAAATTAGCTCTGCACTTGTACCTAGTTGAGGAAGGACAATTTACATCATTCAATCGGCCGTGTTACACAATTTTCTTATGTCAATGATCAATCATTACAATATCTTTGTGCTATACTTGATGAGTACTTGCTACACCAAAGAACATCTCTTTTTAGCCAAATTGAATATGAATAGCTTCTTTTTTTCAGATTCTATGGCTCCTATACTTGAAGTATGTGACATATGTGACATGTTTACATGTCAAATTTCAAAGCTACAATGACAAGCTCATAGATTTGATATCATCAAACACCATGTGCAGATACTCTGCTTTTTGAGTAGATGTGGAAGATGAATTATCTGTATTTACATGCATGAATTTTTAATAGTCTGGACATAACCTGCCTGATCTAATAAGGCTAATATAGCACTGGTTTTACTTGTTCTGTCAAACAAGTTAAGCATTGAAATCACACACAGAAAATGGTGCCATGAACCTAGCCACCAGCCTCGATGTTATTGCGCACTCTTGTTCCAGTCCTTTTTTGTTTTTATGGCCAAATAGAAAGATGATCATGGACAGATAAGACAAAAAAATGTAGTTTTTCCGCAACTTAATGCGAGGTTTAGTTACTTTAGGTAGGAAATCAAACAAGTTAACAAACAGAGGAGTATCCTGTTGAATATAGTATTTGGGATATCAACTTAACATGATAGAAAAATCTGTAATTTTAAATTTTAACCCACAAGGTAATTTGAAGCCACCAGAAGGATAGGAGGAAGGACCTCCAAGATTTGATATAACAGCAAACCAGTTGCTCGATATTAAGCAAGCTACTCGTATGGCAAGTTTGATTCATAGACGTTGAACATTTTGATCCCTTTTTTCATGCTTGAAGCTGCAATCAGCTAAGGTTTGGTATTTGGCAATCGCGACAAAGTCAAAACAGGCTGGAACATCTTGCTATAAAATAATTCAAAATCTTTAATATGATCACCAAAAGCTACACCGTTTATCAACTACAGACTATACAATGACTAAGTTTTCAACATCATGCAACTCTAAACATTAATACAGTGCTGACAAAACTGGACAAACTTGAAGTTACTTTGGAGAACAAAATTTATTCAAATACTTTCCGCTAAACATAGTGTGTGACTAAGCTTATATGCTTAGTTTGCTTTGGCCTCATTTTCCTGTTTCTTGTCTTCAAACTTATCAATGGCTACTTGAAGTTCATCAGTACCTCCAACAGCTCGCATGGTGTAAAAGTACACTCCAAAGACGAATGCAGTCAACCCTCCAGCAACAACCACATTCTTAGTTTTGGGAGCAAGGGCACCGAATCCTGATATCCCGGCCATTCTGTGAGTTAGAAACTATTTTTTAAGATCTGCAAATCAACATTATAAATTAATTAGAGTTATGAATGAAATATATTAGACAAAATTGCAACGAGTCACTTAACATTGAATTAGATGTCCTGTACAAAATTAAGCTTCCATAACATTGTAAAGTTTAAAGGGATCCTAATACCACTAGCCACCCTTAAAAGTAATCTGTGAGATTAAGTTTTGTAAACTAAATTCACCATATTAACTGCACCCTGTAGTCTGTATCATTAGCATGAAGGCATCAAGCAATCAAAAGTATAACATTGACAAATACCTAGGACATGAACAGAGACTCTAATATGCCTAACTAAGAATTTCTAACTTTTATAACCCTATCTCCCCTCTCACGTTTTTGGAATGTCCTTGATATATCGGCTATACTGTCACCAAAAAAAAAAAGAAAAAAAAGAAAAGGGGGTACTAGATCCATACTGGATCCTAATTAACAGAATCAACATGAATCCCTAGAGGCAGATTAAAATTAATTGGAAATCGGCCATATCAAGCATAGAAATAAATACATCTGGAGTGGAATACTGCTGCACATATGAATCTCCACCACCCCGTCCAACGGAAATGGATCCACCATCCTCAACTGCCTAATAAACTGCCATCTTCACCGCCACAAGCAATGGGTAGATCCTAGAATACTAGAGTACTATATATACCACTTTCGCTCTCACATAGCAACACAGGTGAGCAATGGGGTACATTCTAGAATCTCTATGTGCAAAGGGGGATAGGAGTTGACTCCACAAACCCAACTAAAGCTGATGACCTTGCCTTTGTTCCAATATCAAAAGGTATACAAGCAAAGGTAAGATGAAGAAAGTTCAACAAAATGAAAGAAAAATAAGAGATTAGGTTAGGATTATTGAATATCTGGGTTCAAGTTGCTGACAGAAAGAATGGCATAAAATACGAAGCATCTATATACATACCACCATAAAGTATGAGAACAAGGTACTATCCACAATAAATACGAGTGGACTTATTAAAAGTTACTTCAATAATTCCAGTATGCATATAATGAAAGAATCATAATTTACTGAGAAGGCTTTCAACTTCCCATCAACTTCCTTGGTGTATTAAATGAGCGCATATAAAAGTGAATTTGGTTGAAGGCACTAAACAGACGCACCAATAGCACAAACTAAAAGCAGCAGTAGCAGGTAAAAGCCGAGTAATCACTAACCAAAAATGGGGTAAAATATAAGCTGGACACCTCCAATTTGATGCCATGTTAGATGATCACCAAACTAAGTCCCACTCTTAAAGTTCTCACCCGATGAAAAGAGTCATAATTTCATGAGAAATTTATAAGGGAAGACTGAATGCCCTGATTCGCACCGATTGATACCAGTCATATCAACTATTCACCTTTTTCTAATTAGAGTAGCGCTCACGCTCACCCTCACCCTCACCCTCACCCTCACCCTCACCTACACCTACACCCCCTTTTCTAACAAAAAATAATTCCTACACTACATTACGTTGCTTCAATGGCCCTACGAAAGGTTCCAAATGAAATGAACTAGTACCTCCGTCACAATTTAGTTAAAACAAAAATAATAATACCTGGGTAACGCATTACACTGATTTGACATAGTAATGAGGAAAAATGTCGGTTCCTAGCAACTAATTTGTTACGGAGCTAGATTCTGTGAGGTATAAAATAATATTTGTTGCAACTAAATCGTGACGGAGATAGTATAACTAATTGCCGAAAATGAGCTAAAATGCGAAGTACTGAACTCACTAATCATAAACGAAAATATATGACACCCCAAACTAACCATGAATTACATAATTATCACACTTACAAAATCCCAAAACCTAATTCAGAAATCATACATAAATTAAAATTGAAACCCTAAATACGAACTTTGTCGCAGTTATAAACCAAAAATATCGAATAAATAGCAGAAAATTACGTATAATCGAATTAATTCAATGTTCAATTAATAGGTAGAAATTCAATTCAAAATACAGAAATTAATCATGAGAAATAATTGAATTGAATTTTCGAAAAATAAATAGATTATTGCAGAAGTTTGAAGAGAGAGAAGATTACCAGATTAGCGGTGGTGAAGACGGCGATAGGAAAAATGACGGGGTTTTTCAATTTTGCGAGCAATAAAATGGAGCTTCGTTTTATTTGACAATTGATACTTTTTTGAGGTGTAATTCAATCTCCTATGAAGGGTGTTTTTGTCATTTCAAAGGAGTTTTGATTACTTTAAGGAATAGATTAGAGGGGTAAACGGACAAATTAATCAAAATAATTTTGATGTATGTAAGAAGTAACCTAAAACTTATCGGTGTTAAAATTCTTTCGATAAATTCACTCATTTATGCTTTCAATTCTCTTCCTCAAAATGTTTGCTGAAGTGAAACGTTACGACTAATATGGAGAGGAAGAATATAAATTCATCTTATGTGATAAGTTTATTGGATAGTTAGATAAAAAAAAATTATTAGTATTAATTGAATCAAAATCACAATAGTTATAAAAATTATTAATAGGCAAGGTTTTACTTGTAAGTCGTAAGACAGTTTTGTCAAAGAATTGTTCAAAAGGAAAAGGATGAGATGGTTGCTGTGATTTCGGTAGAAAACTAGAATTTTGGCCTGGGCAATGCCTCGAGTCAGCTACAATTATCAAATATGTTTTTGTTTGTTTTTGCTAATGTATTTTTGTATAGGGCGAAATTATATTGCATGGATTGTAATTTGTAATGTGATTAGTTATTAATTAAAAAAACAAAACAACTATAAAGGACTTGTGATAAAAATAACAATGTTATAGTTTTGGTACAAGTGAATAAACGATACAAATCAAATGTTTATACCATATTATTACAAGACTTTATTATCCATTGTTTTGAAATATTAAGCATCAAATATATTATGAATTGGTAGTTAAACTTTCACAATTCGTTTCAAATGTCATTGTATTTTTATTTGCGCATGAGACTCTTGTAAAGAGTGACATGCGTCACATTCATTGGCGAGCGCCACGTGTCATAGTTTTATTGACAGTGACACCTTTTAATATATTGTATGAATTCACGGACTAATATGCCATTGAATTATGTCTTAGCACAAGAAACAAACTCAAATTATTTTTAGTTGAATAGTGTAAAGTTAAGTTAAAACTTACAAGTCAATTAGTGGCGGAGTGTCATCTTTAAGTACGTATAGAACTATAGATACACACACAATTTTTTAAGTCGGTTTGAATCACTGATTGAATCAATGGTTTCAATATGAACAAAGAAAGCACCTCAAGTTCTATCTTGTTCCTTACTTGCATAAATATATCACAGATTCACAGCAAAGCAACATTCAAAATTACAATCATCATTACTTTACAGTTTACAAATAAAAGACATTGTTTGGGAATCAAAATATCATTGGGCACACAATGTACATTATAGAACTTTGAAATTTTTTTTTACACTTACTTTTACACCTAGCTACTTATTCCATTTAACCCCGTTACATGGCTCATAGGCCTCTAGAATATTAAAAACGAACCTGTTTAAACAAACGTACATACTAGCTAGCATCATCATATCCTAACAAACTAACGAATTTAAAACCTCGAATGTAGGAAGAGACTCTTGCCCATGGTAAACTTTCCGGTGTAAAGACACTGAGGGGGAAGAAGCGCGAGTTTAGCACCAATATTCGCAGCAATATCAGCAGTACGACTTCCTTTACCTCCTGTCATACCAGTTTGTGTAAAACCAGGGCAAAAACAGTTTACAACAATGTTTTTATCTCTTAATCTTCTTGCTAACATCTTTGAGTAAGCATTTAGTGCAAGCTTTGATACTGAATAATCTGTCCATTCATTTGGCCAACCTTCGTTTTCCCATTTTCCTTCTTTTACTTGCTTAAGAAACAAGGTTATTACTCCTTCGATTCGTTCCTCTGTTAGATTTTCCTCGTCTTCTAGTATTGCTCTTATGTTTTCGTTTTTGACATTCTGCATTTCATGAACAATGTGTTGCATTATAGTTACATTAGAAGTGCAAATTATGATCATAAGAATATATTCTACACAAAAATTGTGTAACTTCATGGTTTGTCCATGCTACAAACTACATGCATGTCACATGTGTAACATTGCAACATGTCTACTTATAATTATAATATAAACCTAAGACTATGGAGTTGTTTGGCTATCAAATATTAGCTCTGCATTGAAGAGTTTACAACTATAAGGGTCTGTTTATTTCAGGTGAAAACAGTTGAATTGAACTGAACTGAAGTGAATTTTTTTTTTATAAAGGATTAATGAGTAGCAAAATAAAAGAAGAGCTGAACTGAACTGAACTGAACTGATTTTAAGCTGAAGTAAACAGGCCCTAAGTGTATAACTACGAAGTACGTAAATAAATTTATAGTTCAATAAATTAAAAGTCAAGTAATTTTTATTCTAGCCTAAACCATGGTTGCGCGATATTGAAGAGTCATTTATTAAACAATTATGTAGTATTTTTTTATAATTAGCAAAGGTCAAAATCTATTACCTCTGTAACAATTTAGTTGCAACATTTAACATAAAGTAGAGAGGAAAAATGTTACGGATCAAAGGTACTAAGCATGACGACTAATACACGTGTCATGATATGAACAAGTGATTACTTACGTTGATGAGGCCAAGCCTTGAACTGAAATTCAAAATGCGACTTTTATAAGATGAGCACCGAAAGAAAGGTAATAAAGCTTCTATCAACAACTTTGGCCCATAAAAGTTTGTCTTCATCACTACATCTGCATACTTCACTGAGTTCTCGTGAATGCCATTAAAAGATACTGCAGCATTATTCACCTGCAATAATGAAAATATTTTGTTACTTTAATTTGTTTGTTAGTTGCTCCATACCCTTAAATATAATCCAACCCTAATTAATTGTTCGCATTTTATTAAATAACATTCCCTGCACAACGTTTTATTTGTCCAAATGTAAGTTTAATATGATTTTCAGAAATAATTTGTGGGTGGAGTTACTGGTAGCAGGGGCGGATCCTCTACGGGTAGAGGATCCTTTATGGGTTTACTCTAACAAGAATCGAACTTGGATCATTTTAGTTAGAGTTTCTTGCCTTAACCATTAGTCCACTATAGTTTTTCATGATACAAACTAATTTAATTAGTATATATATAATTTCAAGGCCCTTTTTTTAGGGGCTCTGTGCGGTCGCCCACATCACACATGTCTAAAACCGGTCCAATGTTTGCATGTACATAAAACGTGGAGTGATGTGGCGCACTAAGCTTTAGAAAAGCTAAGGCATGTTTGGTTGTTTCATTGTTAAGGTTGGTTGTGGGAAAAGTTGGGAACTCAACAAAATTAACCCTATAGTTGCTTGGGGATTCATTTGCTTGGGTAGGGTTGATTCTTCATATAATCAATTGTAAAGGTCATCTTACAAAACCCCACAAAAGAAAGGGTTTCACTATCTATGGTTCTGAATTTGCCAACATTGGTCTACTTTTTATGTGCATATAGCCACTCCAATTCTTAGCTATTCATCAAACACTACAGTAATCTACTACCTCCTATTCGATTCGACTCAATATCTGGCCATCATTTCATATATCACCATCGGAATGAAATATTCTAAAAAAAAGATGCATTACATGAAAACGATGATAACACAAAACGTTACTCCGTCCGTGCAATATAACACAACATTCTAAATGACAAGATATACGACCTATATACAACACAGCATCCACCACTATGGTAAGAGGTATCCAAAATTAGATTTTGGATAAGGCGAGAATATTATAGCTTGCCTAGTTTTTCAACTTTCACAACAAAGCCAAGGCTATGATAATTAGGATTGTTCAAGATAATCTAATCCGAGCAATCTCATGTAAAAAAAAATCAGATAATTAGTTAATAAATAATAATGAAATCGGATATTCCGGATCGATATCGGGCAATTGTTAGATCGGATCGGCCATATCTCGGATCACCTCGTGGATCGATCGCTCGGATTGGGTCAGATTTTTACATTGTATTTTTAGTAGTTTTAGTTCTATTTTCAATTCAATCAACACTTTGTTTTAATAATATATATTAGATCATCGGATGACTGTATAATCATTCCGATAATTATCAGATATTTTGGATCGGTTATCTAACTTGGAACCAAATTTTTACCAATCCGAAGTAGTAAGATTTCCGACTTCTCGGATTTATCCGATCCGAATGAACACCTATAACTGTGATACCTTTTCTCATATCCTTTAAAAAATTACATTTATGTCCACATAGTAATATGGCGGCCTTTTATACTCTAACATCATCTAACCCCAACGTTCACAATCAAGTTCACCCTAAAACATATTTATTACTCCGTGGAATATATTGTTATATATATGTACACATATCGCACCTAGATTTCTATCTTATCTTTAAATGACTTTACACCACAAAAACTTCATTATTCATTAGTGGAAACATTTTAATTAAGAAACCTTACCCTCGAGATTATATGAATTGGTTCTAATTTCTAAACTAATCATTTTAGATAATGAAAAAAAAAAAATGCATCCATCATGCAATGATGGGCTCCCCCATTTCTACCTTATATATTAATTACTTGGAATATGAAAATTGAAGGTACTTTTATTAAGATTTTATAAATTAGATGCGGTAGTATGAAACTATGAATATTATACCACATTCACACCTACCATTATTCCACCAACTATAACTTATTTATGTGCGTGACATGAATATTGTTATAATTAAAAATTTATGAGTTCTATATTATTATAAGTTATACTCCGTATTAAAAATTGATACATCGATCACAAGTACAGTAGTATAGTAGTAAAAAAGTTGCTCATTTACATTAATATTTTTATTTAGTATACATTTGATATACAGTTGATGTATCTACATATAATATGGTACATACGAATATATAGTCGTATGATCAGTTTGCTGTAAATTAACTTGAATAATAAGCTTTCCTAATCCTAATTAAATTATAAGCCTACTAGTTAGTGTGCAACTAACATTATTCATAAATAAAATAGCTAATCAATATTGATACGGAGTATATAATCTATACATGATCCTAATATTTTGGGTCTTGTGTCATACACTTAACATTATGAATATATGATGAGCTGTTATTTCAAGTTGATTCCATCTCAGAAATTCAGAAGTTAACTGTGTATAATGCAGACTAACAAGCAAGCTTGACCATATTATTCTATTCACACTCAGGACCTGTTTACTTCAACTGAAATGAACTGATTGGAGTTGAACAGAACTGAAAGTTTTTTTTATGAAGGATTAATGAGTAGCAAAATAAGAGAAGAGCTGAGCTGAACTAAACTGAACGGAGCTGAACTGAACGGATTTTAAGCTGAAGTAAACAGGTCATCATTATTATCGATCATCATCATATAAAACAATAATCAAGTATGACACTTCTAAAATCAGCCACTTTCCCCAAACAATTTTTTTTTTTTTTATAAAAACTTAAAATTGAATTACGGAGTAGCTAGCTATAATAATTTATAAATTGTAACGTTCAACCCAAAATGTAAATTCATATCCCTATTGAATAATTTAACTCAAGTTAAAAACTACTCATGCAACCATTCATTTGACATTTGGTCAAATAACGAGAATTTGACCTTGTCATTTCAATCTTATACTAAGAAAAAACAAAGTAAGGTCAATTGTATGCCAAATTTGAATATCAACCTTTTTAATATATATATATACTCCGTTGTTTATAAAACGTACACTAAAGATGGATGGTTCGATGTAGATGTATGGTAAAAGTGATGAGTGTATGCAAATTAAGGAGGTTGGAATTAGCGAATATATGAATTTTACTCATTACTTTATTAGCGTAAGAATCAAAATAAGAGGATTTGAAAAAAAAAAAAAAAAAAAAAATAAAAAAAAA